>OX101790.1:12953555-13233555 GCA_944452715.1 Ophion slaviceki
CACCATTCGAAGGGTATTTAAATCTTCGACGAAGGGAGACGATAGAAATTCCACGTTCTCCTGACGCTAGGATGAATCCTTCCGAGGGCGTCCAGAGCCGCAACGTCTGAAACAGTTGGACGTGAATTCGAAAACTGTTGGATGAAAAATTCAACAAAATGAGCAAGGCATGTTCACTTTTTGCAGTCGATGGGTGGGTAAATGGGAGCTAGCAATTTTGACACGTGAGATCAACCTGTCGAGTGCACACCTCCGTAGAGAATCTTAAGGCGGGATATACATTGAGACAGGAAAAAATAAGCAATGTTGAGGGATTTTTTAAAGTAGAAATTAATTATTCTACAATTATCGAACGTTAGGGACACTTTAATAGTATATTTAAGAATGCCAAACAATTTTTTTTTAAATTAATTCATTATCAATATGACGGAGCTGCGGCAGAGTGTTACAGCAAGGTCGCCGCGGGAGTTGCGAATCGGCGTGCAGTCTAGCTTCACGTGACTTTAATTTGCAAGAAAGTTCAAACATTTTTTCAGTTAGAACATGTATAGTTTCAGTATGAAGAAAATCAAAATTTAAGAAAATGGCACGCATTTACAACAAAAAAATCAACTTTTCACGCAACATTTCTGTAAAATGTGGATTAAAAAAGTAGTTTTTTCCCAATTTTTCAAAAACAATTCTCGTCAAGTAGAAGGTATCAATATTATCAATATTTGTACCGAGTTTCAACTCAATCGGCTTAATAGTTTTTGAGTAATCCTCCACGCCATTTTCGATAATGCAGTTTTGAGAAAAACGCGTTCGAACTTCACGCCCGCTCCGAATCCGAGCAGTGAGGCACAGCGTTGACGGGCTGTAACGTTTGAAGTTTTTCGAATCTCGCTTTGAATCTTTAGGCAAATATTCTACATATATAGTTCTATCGTTTAAAGAGAAAAAAGAAATCGATTTTTTTAACGTTGTAAATGTATATCCCGCCTTAAGGCAATATTGTTGTCTAGAGCGCTGTTTTGGAGATTATTTTTAGGATGGAATAACTTAAAAAATTACTAAAAAAATAATATAAACATTTAAAATATAACTTTTAAACATTTAATAATTAAAAATACATAGGTTTATTGATCCTTTAAGAATACGTACAAGTTAAAAAAAATTATTATTATGTACTTTTGTACGTTTGTTTACAACCGTGGGCGACCAGTGTTGTGGACGTTGTATGAATTTGAAAAAAAAACCACACATATTCTTAATCTGTATTCAGTGTTGTGATGTTTGGTACCAGATTCAGTAAAAGAAATTATGCAAACGGCAACATGCTAAACATTGATTATCATTTTTTCCTATTTTTTCTCACCATTCTACGAATCATTTTTTTATATATATATTTCGACTCAATTCTGCTATCAACGTTCCAAAACCGTGTACTGAAGGTGTATGGCAAATTTGAGCTCAAACGGCGAATTGCTTATCGAGATATCGTGGTTCCCAATTTGAAAAGCATAGTTTCGAGAAAAACGCTTCTAACCCTTCGTTGACACACCGATATTTGGCCACGATTTTGATACACTGGGTCAGCTTGATCCTGATAGTACTTCGTCTACCTGTCATTAACAACCCTTCGGTCGGTTTTTATCGAAAAAATCAGAGATACACTTTAAAAACTTCTAAATATGTCTGCATAATTGAAATTCGGAAAATATCAAATTAAATCGTTAACAAAAAAAATTAAAAACTTTCAGTTTTGGAAAAGTAAGCTTTTTACTAAAAATTCACCCGGCTCAAAATGACCAAGTGCGTCAATGTATCGTTAAAGTTTAGTACTTTTTGTAATTTCTATAACTCTTCTAATTTTATGATTATCATTGAGCTGTTTTCACAGACGTATTCAGAAAGGTATTTAGAATAATCAAATTAAATTAAATATAAGAAACAATTATTCCAAATTTCTAGACAACAATATTGCCTTGAATCATAAATGGAGACAAATTGACCCGAATTTATTTTTGGCTTCTAATATTTTACAAACTGCACTTTTTGAATATAAAATATGCCAACGTTTTTTGTATTAAAAAATAAATGTATTTGCCAATAAACGTGGCTGAATTCGAAGCAGCGCATGTAGCTGCAAAATTTTAGGGTCAGATGACCGCGTGTGCACTCATTATGACCTAAAATCCGTTTTTTTCGCACATTTCGATCGTGGATGTCTAAAATAATTGCAACGAAAAACATTCAAGCCATTACCGTATAAGTCTATTGAAAAAAATGTGCTTGATTGGAAATAAAAATAAGTTTTTCATTGACTTCCAAGTCTGCAATCTTCGGCGTCATAAAAGTTACAGTCACGTCGAGTATGGGAGAGTTGATCGGGGTTTTTATCGGTGAGCAAGATCGAACAATTATACGCACGGCCAGTTCTGAGATATTCGCTAATCGGAGGCTCGAGTATGGACACGGGAACGGCCATGTTCAGACGCGGATAGAGCCTCGTTCCGTTGGTAGCGATCGCGTTGCAAACGACCATTCCCAGCATCTCGCCGTTGGACCATCGAACTATCGGGCCACCGCTCGAGCCACTTTGAACGCAACAGGTCGTACGTAACATGCATTCGGTTATTCCGGACACGTTGCCGCGCGTTATCGTTGGAAATCGCGACGAGAAAAACGGAAATCCGGCGCTCGCTACGGATTCGCCTGGGGGACAAATAATCCGCGTCTTATCCCATTGATGTCTCTAATTACAGTGTGTACATTAGAGCATGGATACCGGTTTTCGATTACATCGAAAAACCAGAATATCGGACCAAAAATCCGATATTGGACTCGAATAATACCGATATTTCGAAATCAGTTGAAAAAATAAAAATATTATAATAGTTATTTCCATTTAAGTTACTTTCACTGGTTTTTTTTACCACGTTTAACAGCCTTAAAATATATGGTGCCCCAAAATGACCTGACGTTTTAATTTATTAATAAAACGTATTATTTATGCGGTAAGTACGAATATTTTAATTTTAATACCAGCTGTACCCGGCATGCGTTGCAATGCCACTCAAAGAAAGGAAGCATCTGTGTTTTAATTCTGTTTATCAAAGTGCTCTTGGATACAAAATATTTTTTGTTTTTCCGTTTGGTGTATGCACAAATAAATCAGAAGGTTTTCCGACTCGTGGGCAGGCCACATACAGCGGTCCATGTGAGAAGCATGTATTTTCCAAATTTAGTCCACACACTTTTAGCGATTGCCCCTGTGCTTTTGATGGTCATGGCAAATGCGAGTCGCACCGGAAGCTGCACACGTATGAATTCGAATGGAATATCTGTCGGAATCATTCGGATTCGTAGCAACAGTACATCTTCTCCTTTGAATTGTCCATTTAAAATTGTAGCTTCGATGATATTGTTCATCATATTTTTCACTGAAAGCCTGGAACCGTTGCAAAGTCGTGGTGCATTGGTGTTTCGGAATAGAATGATAGGCACGCCAATTTTCAATGTTAGAAGGTGTGGCGGCATGCCTGGTCAATCAAGTGAATTTTCAAATTCAATTGGATAATTGATAACTTCGTCTTGATTCATTACAGTACCGATGGACTTATACGTTATTGCTTCGCCGGGTATTTCGTTTTGATTGCTGACATTGATGGCATTGACATCGTCGTTTTCGGCTGCTCATATAGCAGGTGCACTGAGCCACTGATGATTTTTGTAATTCGGTGCGATATTTGTGAAAACTTTATGAATCAATTCGTCTGCGGTTGCTGTGATTTTTCTTCGATTGTCTTTTTCTCATTCCCAATATCCAACAATTGTTTTGTGAAACGTTCAGCGGATGCATCATGTTGTAGTTGTACAAGCATATTGATATTCAAAGTAAATTTCTGTACGTGTCGCCATAAAACTGATGGTTTGAGACATGCATCAAGTTCATCAGCGGGTGTTCAACGTGGTATAACCGGTAGAGTTTGTCAAAAATCACCAGTCAATAAAATAAGTGCGCCATCGGAGAGCTGTTCATTCCCTCTCAAATCTTTTAGTGTACGATGAAGCGCTTTCAATGCTCTTTTATGCGCCATAGTACATTCGTCCCATATAATGAGTTGACGTGATTGGAGTACTTTATCCATTTCAGAATTTGTGTTGATATTGCACGTTCAGTGATTTGCATATTCAACGGCAATTTCAGTGCTGAATGCGCTGTTCGCCCACCATCTAAAAGAGTTGCCGTAAGATGATGTAAAAAATAAAAACTGGCAATCGTACAATATTTTTTCGTGATCGTATGGTTGCCGAAGTAAGTGTAATGATAAAAGTTTTGCCTGAGCCTCCGGGCGCATCTACGAAATACAATCCGCTGCTTTTGCTTGTGTTCATTTATTTTCAACCAGAAACGTGCGATCAGTAGAGCCCGATTCGTTGTTGTTTGTTTGGACGTCAAAGCTTGGATATTGAATTGTGCGATACACGATCACGCCTCGATCAATGTAGAAAAAAGTGTACTATATGTAATAGTTTGTAATACTTTCCACCTCGTTAGGGGATTACTTTTTTCAAAGCTGACATAAGTCATTCTGAACTTATAGCGAATAGACTGAGTAGCAGTTGTACTGGTTTTTTTTTAACGACGGAACTCCCATATCACATTGCACTCCCGATTTTTACCCCCTTAAGGATTTGTTGTACTAATTCAGAAACCTTCGCGGGCATGCGCACAACAACTCACCAAAGTTTCATTGCAATCGGATGAACGATGCGCGAACGCATAGAAGACGAAGACACAAACATTAATTTTTATATATAAGAAGGTAAGGTACAAACATGGAGGTTATAAGTATAAGGAGTACAACTTTGCAGTGACCGTTTTTTCAAAAGTTTAAGGCTTTATTATAAAAAAGTGGCTACATATTTTTTAATCAAAGTGCTGCCCGTCGCTAGCTACGACCTCGGCCCATCTTTCAGGTAGCATTCGAATCCCGCGTCGATAAAAGTCTTGGTCCTTGGAGGCAATCCAGGAATCGACCCAATTTTTGACTTCTTCGTAAGTACCGAAGTGCTGGTCAGCCAAATCGTGTGCCATTGACCGGAACAAGTGATAGTCGGAAGGGGCAATGTCTGGAGAGTACGGCGGGTGGGATAAAACCTCCCATTTCAGCGTTTCCAAGTACTTTTTCACGACATTTGCAACATGGGGTCGGGCATTGTCATGCTGCAGTATCACCTTGTCATGTCTTTCGTTGAATTGTGGCCGTTTCTCTTTGAGTGCCTTACTCAAGCGCATCAACTGACGTCGGTAGAGTTCCCCTGTGATGGTTTCGGATGGTTTGAGCAGCTCATAGTACACAACGCCCAGCTGTCAGCCCGTCTTCAAAAACTTTCTGCCTTCCGCCACCAGGCTTGTTCTCGACCTCAAAATCTCCACTTTTGAAGCGTTGAAACCACCGCCGACACGTTTTCTCACTAATAGAATCCTCCCCGTAAGCATCTACAAGCAAACGGTGGGCCTCAGCCGCAGATTTCTTGATGTTGAAGAAGTAAATCATAACCTCCCGCAAATGCTGAGAATTCGGTTCGTAGATTGCCATGTTTGAGTGCCTATAACTTTATAATGCATACACGTATCCGTTAGCTTTTTTAAATTGTTTACATTGGCAGAGCCTCTAGTTTAAAATGCCACTTTTTTTATTGAGCTAGGGCCACTACTTCGGCTGCAGTGGCTCTCTAAGTAAAACGGTCACTGCAAAGTTGCACTCCTAATAGAACACAATATCCGATAAATGGGGCCTCGTCCCTGATTGCAAACATTCACCCTTTTGACGAAATATTCAATAACATTATGACATAATTGCGGACTAATTACCAATTCACATCGCCGCGGCGCGAGATAACACGACCATGAAACTTCATCTGCAATAACTGTATTGTTTCGCCCGCAGCGTAACAGGTTGCGCCACCTTGTTGAAAGAATATGCCTTCCAAGTCCATGCCGTTGATGCCATTTGTCGGATATTGTGTTCCATACATAAGCTCCATGTTCGTACCTTATATTAAAATAAAAATATTCGTACTTTTCAAATAAATAATACGTTTTATTAATAAATTTAAATGTCAGGTCATTTTAAGACACCCTTTATTATTATCTACATTAAATATTTCCGAAGCATCAACTTATTTATCCACGAGTGTGGAATCAGAAAGGGCCTTTTCTTCCGCGGCTGATCACCTGCAATAAGGTAAGCTCGTCTCTGAAAGACGAAACTTCAGATCTCCTCTGTTTTTTGCAGTCATTTTTCAACAATCTCAATTTCGTCAATTAAAGTGACCATGCTGTCGCCTGCCTGCCACAAGCTATGCCATTTGTTTGCATTCTGGTAGCTACTACTGCGCTGACTTGCATAAAACTTCCTAACTTTAATTTTGCTCGTTTACTACTTATTTGATTTGCAAAAAAGTTCCTTTCTTTTGTTTTTTGTTTGTTTACTTATTTTATGCAGGGTTGGATATATATAAGAACATAGCAGAGTGTGTTTAGAAATGTATGATAAATCAAGATCTCAATGAAAAACCGTGATTTTCAATGAATACTGTTGTTTCACTTGGCTATACGCTATTATTTCTACAACTTCCATCTTCACTTTTAAGCTTTTAACGTTTTTAATCAACGTTTCCCATAAATATCGGAAAATATCGCAATACCGGTATTCTGATATTTCAATATGTTGATATCGAAATAATACGGGTCATAAAAAAAGCTCCGATAGTCCACGCTCTAGTATACATGTGCATAGTTATTATTAAATGCCGAATACACTGCTCCTATTTTATAATGCGTCTACTAATTTTTAGATAATATTGCCCTGTATTCAATATTGTATTGGTTTCGACACTTTATTGATTTACTATTGATGCATTATATCAAGATTTTTTAGATACATTACCGTGGAATTAAAAATCTAGAAATGGAAAAGAAGGCAAAATGGTTGGAAAACTTAAAATAAACAACGAGATGTTCGAAGACTCGAAGATGTTGAAAAAAACTTCGCTTCCGTTTAAGAATGGTTGGCGAGACAAAATACCTGGCAAAAGTAGTCGTCATTTAAAAATGTTCACGTGTACGGCCTAGATGTTAAGTACAATCAATTACAAGTATGTAGACCACATACTATGCATTGGCGTAGCCAGAATTTCTTTTGGGGAGGAGGCCTAGGCCAATAAAGTGATTTTTTTCACAATCATCTTTTTTTATAAATAAAATTTACAGAATCGTCGATAATCACGTAACACACATAAAGTGAAGCTTTAAACACATGTTCGTGTTAACATTAATATCAAACTGTTACTATACCCAAAAATATAAGTATCTAATTTTTCTTCATTCTTTAATTCAGTTACCAGTCTTTAAACTTTACTTTCAGTAGGAACTTAATTACTACTGTGTTTTCTATTTTTTTCTGCAAATCGGCCTAACCCTTTTTTATTAGGGGTACGAGTAAGTTTTGAAGGGTTTACAAGAGAGGGCGTTACTAGTCTTCAATTGCATCGAACTATAACCTAACGACCTTCATAGCAAAGCGTTATCATCAGGCTTTAGTTTTCAGTACGTCTCATTTTGTCGAGGTGTAAACAACATAGTTTTTTAAACTTAAAATATGTCGCCTTTCGTGCCAATGAAATGCAATTTGCAGAAAGCTTTACTTTTCAGCTTCCATTTGAAAAAAGCCGCTGAAGGTCATCGATTGCTGTGTGAGATTTATGGGGACCATGCTCTATCATTCTCAACTTGTGAGTAATGGTTTAGATGGTTCAAAAGTGGTGATTTTGACACGGAGGATAAGGAACGTGAAGGAAGGCTACAAACGTTTAAAGATACAGAATTGGAGGCTTTATTCAATAATAATAAAGACTCGTGTCAAACGCAAGAAGAACTTGTAGAATTGTTGGGAGTGACTCAACGAGCATTGTTACCATTTTTGCACAATAAAACGCTAATTTTCACAAAAATAAGTCCTTTAAAACTTGTACCCCTAATAGTTGGAACTTTGTTTTAACAATGTCATTTTCTACGGTCAGCGGTGACATATGAGAGGATGCGGTTGTGAGGAAATGTGTTTCTGAGCCACGGTTTTATCCGTTGCTGGACATAAAAACTCCTCTCGCAGCTGACGAAGCGCACTGGGAGCTATTACTGCTTGGAAAAAGTTACATAAGTTAGGGCAGTACCCCTTTTTCGTATGCTCCCTTTCCAGCATTTATTTCATTATTGTTTTAATGAAGTATTTTTTTCATGACCATCGCTTTAGCTTCTAAAGTTGACGAATTAATTTCTAAGATTTTAACATAATTATTAAAAACATACTCTCCATTCTTCATATCCAATTTTAGAAAAGCGTCAACTTCATAAGGTAATCGTGGATTCTCAAATGGGCGTTCTCAATTTACAATGATATTATCTATTAGTTGGTACTAAATGCTGATCTTCCAGTGTTATTCCGGTTGTGTATCGGCCGGCAAATCTAATATAGTTACGTTTTATACAAGTTACCAAATTACAACGAAGGAAAAAGTTCAATTTTATTCAATTATTTGTTATGCCTGCGTGGGCGAAAAAATTTAATTAATCAATTATTTCAATTCAATTATTGTGGATCAATTTTGGAGGGGGCACCCCTGTACTCTCCTGGCTACGCCAATGATAATATGTTGTTCTTCTAAAGCTCTTTCGCCCGCATTTGTTAACATTAAACTTTGTTATGGCAAATCTCTTGTAAATAAATATGCTGAGTCTCACGTCTGCACGTAAAATCGGGAAAACATTCGTCGAGTTTTTTCATATTGTAATGAACAAGCGAAATAATGATTCGTCGATTTTTTATTGCCATAGTAGCGTTATTGTAAGATTCTCAAGCATCTAAAATACGGCACGAAAAACTCGATGTAAAAGTGTCAATAGAGACATGCCAATATCACAGTCGATTTTTCGGAAGCAAAGAGAACGTAACTCGTCAAGAAAACCGATATGATTTTTTGTGGGAGTTACCGGGACGAATCGTTGGACTGCCGGCGATCTTGATGGATCGCAGCGTGGGCTCTAATTCTCGTGGATCGAGCCTCAGTACCGCGACGTCGTAAGGCTCGCCTTTGGCCGTTCGATAAACCAATTTCGCCCATGACGTGGTCGACGGCGACGAGCTGCCCGAGGATCGGGAACCGTCGTCACGACGAAGGACGACTTTGATCCGACTCTCCGGCGCCTGAGGCGATATAAAAATAATGTTCGTTTCAGGCTGTATCCATGTGTTTGTTTGCCACGAGCACTTGTCATTAAGGGTAATCCGATGGCAAAACTACAGTACTTAATATTGATAGCAACCATGCGAGGCTCTCTCTCTCTCTCTCTCTCTCTCTCTCTCTCTCTCTCTCTCTCTCTCTCGCTCGTCTCCCGATTTACCTTCAGCTCTTTCTTCATATAAATGGAATGCTCACCTTCTGAACAACGTGCGAACACGTAATTACGGTGCCTGTTGCCGCGTCAAATATAATTCCAGTGCCCCAACCATCGCCGCATCTCACCAGTACCAAACTCCTGTCCAACAAATCTAAAGAGTTTTTGTTCTTTCGTATATTCGGAATCCAAATACAGATAATTCGATCTCGCCTTTGATCGAGGAAATCATAGCGTTGGAATGTGCATTGTTGGAAAGCAACGAAAAATCTTTTAAACTACTTCATTTGTTTTAGTTAGACCAATATTTCGTGCAGATTGAGGTTGTAGATTTATAAGGGGGAACGTGCAAACACGTTTGAGACGGAATGTCAGATGATTGGATGCCTGTACACTGAGAAAAAAATATAGTGCTTTAAACCATATTTGAACTATTTTTTATATTTATCTGAGGGGGCAAAAACATTTTATAGCCATAGTTACTGCTAATAGTACTACTTGTTGATATTTTAGGTGTTGCATAAAATATTCGCATATGTTAACCGCAACCACTAATCTTACAAGCATAAGATGATTGTTCAATGCTGTATAATATAGTAGGTTTTCATAAAATGGATATTCCCTGGCACTATCAAAAATGTACTCCCCCAAGATCGTAATAGTGAACAGGACCAAAAAAAAATACATTGATAAAAAAGGTTGCTTGTGATTTGTGGCGAAGCTTACAGTGATTTGTACCATATTATATGATACGTCCTTCTATACGCATAGTGTGTCATACAAAAACCGAAGCGGTAGACGAAGACGAAGTGCTGTAACAGTTTGTGAGACACGCGTGATTTTTAAAACTACTAAAACTGCGGTTGTGCCAGCGGCAAATGATTTTCGTCTTCGCGATAAGAAAACATAGACATTATTTTTTTCGAATAGTCACTTTTCATAAGGTCTTCTTATAAATTATACTCGACAAACGGTAATGTTAACCATATGAATTGTACAACTTTAATAGAATAGTAGGGACAGGTGTACGAGTTGATCCCATGAGGTAAGATGATCATTTTCAATAGCGACGAAACTATTAACGCTATCTAGTGATATTCTTTGGTAAACCATAGCGCCCAGCACCCCCCCGCCGCAAATTCATGATGGCGGTGTGAGCGACGCACTTCTTTTGACGGAAAACAATTGAAATTGTGAGCTGTTGATCTAAGCCAAGGTTGACTTTAAGCTTAGGTAACTTTTATTGTACACTGTCAGTTGAAATCATTGTTGTGTTTGTGGCTTCATATTATGCTCAATTTGGGTTTTGGTTGGCGTGGTATCAGTGGAATACTTATATGTTATGTTACCGAGCAATGAATAAAAAAGTTGAGTTTGGGGCAAGATGATTCCTTTTGAGGTGTGCAAGATGATCCCTAGGGATCCCTAGGGATCATCTTGTACACAAATAACGTATCTACTTCATTTTTGTTAAATAAATTGTCTACTTTTGTTCAAACTACACTACCAATGTACAATTGATCTCATAAATAATAATTTATATACCTAAAAGTGATTTAAGACTGACTGTAGAAGACTGGTTTAGTTTAATTCTACTTGGGTAGAATAAAATTTATAATATAGAGGTAATTTAACTTGTGAGTTCAGTTTATGTTGTATACCTATGATTAATATATGGGGCATTCTTCATCAACTGGGCCACTTTTTTTTCAACCTCTCCATTTTTTTTCAAAATCAGCCAGTTTGAAATATTAGTCAAAAGGAATGTCTGTGATTTTTTTATGCGTCCGTTCAGGAATTTTCATTACGAACACTGTATCCGAAAAAAATATTCTTCAAACAAAAAAACATAAGAGTAAAAACTTTTTTATTTTTTCCGCTTTATCGAAAAAAATCATCATTTTTCTGCATTGAGAAAATTGAAATTTGGCAAAAAAATAAGAATAATATTTTTTAAACCTAATAACACACTTTCGATTTCGGTACAAATTTTACAGGATGTCTGTCATTGGGGAAAGAGTCTGCGAAAACAAATTCAGAATGGTACCTGCAATGGTTAGGATGAAAAAAAATAAAAACCCTGCGAAATCTCATAACCGCATATGTTATTTCAAAACGAAAACAGTTCGTATTATTAGTTAACATTTTTTTGACAAAAAAAATATGGAAAAAATGTTAACTCAACGTTAACTCAATCTCATGAAGATATTTATTTCGAAGAATAATGGACTTTTTAGATCCACGTACGAATTCCTCATGATGGCCAACGTTGTATAGGAATCCTCTTGAAACCGGCTCAACCTTTCCAAAGTAGCACCTGCATGGAAGAGGAAAAAAAATCAGTTTCATACGAAATCGGACACTTACGGATTTTACGTAGAGAAAATTTTATCCCGCTTACCAGAATTCAGTAATGACTTACCTATGTTTTCCAGATTTATTTATGCATTACGTTTGCCTCGTTTTCTCACTGATTTACTTTTACTTTTGGCAGCCCGTCGTCTAAGGAGGGTTGTCTTTTTTGGGAATGTCATGTTATCTGTTGAGAAGGAATATTTCTTCAAAACTAGTTACCGATCATCATTCGGTCTCACCGAGTGATGTTGTAACGTCCCCGGTATCGTCTCCGCTTCTTGAAACCGGTCAGACAGTTGTTTAGCAGCAATGTCATGAGTTTCTTTCGGACTGAAGTGAATTGAAGTTTTTGTAAAGTTATTTTTGGTCCAGTTAAACAATGCTACCGGTGTCAGCATTTGCTGCTCCGGAGTGGCCGCTTGTAGACTAGCATGACTGACCAATCGTTTCAAATTACCGGAAATTCCATCGCACGCTCCTTTTCCGTGAGCAGTCCCGAAAAGTGCCATTCGGCAGGGAGGCCAAAGTCCTGTTCGTGGTTCAGAAGATTAGCAAAGTTGAATCTGTTTTTGTATTGTTGGCCCGCTTCATTAGAAACATAAATCAACGTCTTTGGGTTGAAATTTGCCTTCAGATGATCAATTATAATGCGCTGGAATGAGTACACCGCTACGGTATTATGTCGCAAATCGTCCGAAAAAATTGCCATTGAACCATGTCGTAATTCTGATCCATCTTTGTAATAATAGACCACAGGATGAATAGTGCATTGGTCATTGTTCCAATGAAAGCCTTGGATCGCATTCTGCGCTACAAATGCGTAGTTCTCAGCAAAGTCACATTGAATGATAAACTCGCCTCCGTTCAAATTCTTTTTGCGATGGTTCAAGTATTCCAAGTCCAAGTATTGTGATTGTTGACGAGCAATGTAGGCATGAGTCTTTAGCTTTTCAATTTTGGTGCGTGGTTCATCGACAAATGCATCACATGAAAGTACCTGAATTTCAAACGTGGCTCGGTCGGTTTCAGTCCAATTGTGGAATTGAAGGTTTTCAATTTCTGCTTCGTCCAGTACCTTTCGAAGAGACTCGGCCAAGCGTACTGACCCCGGACATGTATCACACTCGCCGAGGTGGCATGTGGCGATCAGTGCATCACCCCGGCTGGAATTTGTTCAGGCTAGCCAGATTTATGATCAGGCCGTGATCAGGAAGCTGTGTGGCTATCCGTATTACGGGAATTTTGATTCGGCCGTGAGCCTGCCGTGAACAGGCAGCCACAGGTCAGGCAAACTTATAGCAACCGTGAAAATGGCCATAATGTGGTTTGCCTTATCTGTGCTCTAATATGGCTCTATTAGGAGGCCCATGCATGGCAGTGCTCAGGCTAGCGCTAAAGTGGTAGCGCTAGTGTTACTTTTAAATACTATGCTTGCACGTGTGTCATTGTATACATCGTGTTTGGGTTAAAACTTGAAAGTTTTCACGATATATCAAAAGGAGCACATAAAGTGAAAACGTTATGAATCGCAAAGAGAAGAAGCGGTATTTGACACGGCTGCGTGTTAGGAGAAAAAAGTCGACGAGTCCCGATCATCGGTACGAGTACCAGGTATGTATAACCTTACTTTTTTGAATTTTTACAAACTTTATACATTTTTATACACTTGGGTATAGAATAATATCAATATAAAATATAATTTAAAAAATGAGAATGATATACGTTGTTTTGTTTACGAAAAATTTGAATATTTACAGAAAGAGGCCCGAATGATAAAATTCAAGATCAGGAAAGTCTTGATAAAGCTACCAGGAAACAAAATCCTAATGCCAGCGGAGAGGATTGGAACACTAGCGAGGAAGATCTCCATATCAGCGGAGCGGGTTCTAATGGCAGCGAAGAAGATCCCCATATCAGCGGAGAGAATCTCAACCCCAGCAAAGAAGATTGCCATTTTAGCGGAGAGGGTTCTAATGGCAGCAAAGAAGATCCCCAAATCTCCCCATCCCCATCCACATGTTCAGAAATATTTCTTTTGTTGTCAAACTTTTCAGATGTAACTTGGTCTTAAATATTCAATGAACAAAAAAAGTTTTATGTTATTCGTTCTGTATATTTTCCATAATACATCCAATCAGGCAGCCGTATACACGCCATCATAAGGCGCCAGGATAGCGGCCCAGCAGGCTGCCAGATTCGGGCGTAATCAGGCTGCCAGATCCCGCCGTTATCAGGAACAGCGTTACATTTTTGTTCACGCCCTGATCCGGTTGCCATACTAGCGCCATATAACGGCAGTCAGGCAACCTGACCCGAGCGTGATTAGCGCCATAACTAAATTTCGAGCCGGGATCGATAATCACGTTTATAAAATCTTCGTACGTATTCAGATGATATGTCGAATGCTCAGTAAGTCGAGAGAAATCAATAGTATCGATAATTAATTTCACATTTTCGTGATACACGCAGACACAAACGCTGTGGGTACCACTCGCACTGGCTAGAATACAGTGCCGCGGCCTCAACTTAGCAAACATCGAAAAGCTGACAGTGAAACCTGGGTGTGCCTGCAAGTAAAGTTTGTGGAGCTCCTTTAGGTTGCAGTACACCAGACGTTTTTGCTCATGTTTTCGAGTACCATCCGGTTGTTTTACTGAAACGCAGTCGTTTTTACCCGCCATCTGCTTACTATTTACATCGTGTTCGTAGAAAGTTCGTATAGCTTCCGCGGTTGATTAATCCAATGTCTTTCCTTGTTTCGGATTAGGTGATATGAGAATACCGCGCGAACTAGCTAAATCTATGGCTGTTCGAATCATTCGTCGAGGTGCATGAAAAAATCGCGCATTTTTTATAATACTCCAATCGCTCGGCTTTAGAGTGAGTATTCGGATTTTCTCGGAGCGCGTAATTGTTGGTTCTTGAAACTTTTCCTTCAACTTTTCCAGAATTTGCACGCCTGCTTCACCAAGCTGTAGCCAGTCTTTGTTAACCATGGTATTCTTGCTATTTTTTTGAGGAAGCATTAAATGACACGTCGCTTTTTTGGCTCGGTACCATTGCCTCACTGCTGAACGTTTGTTGACTAGTACGAGTAATTTGACTACATGTATTCTCAATATCAGTTTGTGAATTTGGCACGTTAATAGTTAATGCAGCAGTTTCCTTTCAAGTCGACGGCTCAGAAGATTCAGGCAGATTTCCCAAGTTTGGCACGTCGCACAGTAGGAGAAAAGCCCAAAAACCTCCCCAAAATCCCAAAAAATAAATTTTCGAAATAGGGTCAGTTGAGTAGTCATTCAGGTAGAGGACTAGTAACTGCATTCTATTGTGGAAGGGAAAGCCCTTTAAGTGTATACCTGCGCCGCAGCGTCAGTTGGCAGTTAGTGTTCGTGAAGAGTGTACGTGTCACGCGCTGAACAGACGAAAATAACGCTGACTTCAAAAACCCATAACTTTAAAGTGACGGGTTTAATTTCAATTCTGCAACATGGATACGACTTCTGGAGGTATGTAGAACATGTTTTTACATCGGTTGAATCTAAAGTTTATGTATAAATGATTGAAATGTAGTATAGCCTTCGGCATAAATAAAATTGAATAATTTTGAAAACTTATATTTTCAACGGTCCGAAAAGTTATATATTTTGTCACATTTTGCAAAGCTCCTAGTCTCGGCCTTTAGTTTAATGTATAAGCTTTCGAAATTTACAAGAGTTACCTGCGGAAAACGTGCGTCTTGTCCGTTATGATTTTTTTCGCATCGTGCGGTAGCCGAGCGGGCACGCGGCACTATTGAGCAGCCTCTGCGCCTCTACCTGAGAATGGGTGAAGTAGCATCATAACGGACAAGACGGCTGTTATACGCTTGAAATAAATTATTTTAATATATATGTATGTGTATATATATATATATATAAATTTTCTGTGATTTAATTATGATATATACGTATGCATATATATATATACATATTAAAATCAACCACATAAAAATTTCTTAAATATGAATGAAATGTTATAACATTCAAATAAAATATTTGAATATATATATATATTATATAGTAAGCAAAGCTTTCTTTTAACCAAATCCATGTCAATATTTTCTGTCTAATTTTCTTAAAATTATTTCAATTATTGCGGTTATTTATTTGGTAAAATAATGTACATTGTTCAAGTTTTTGTATTAATTGAAAATTTTATCTTTTCCTTTAACACCAATTTTCTACAATTTTATGTCTTTATTACAGGATCCGGTTACAAAGAATTGGTGCTGACAAGGAAAGAAGTATTTCTGATAATCAGCGAGCATTTATCCGATAAATTCGCTTCCTTGATCGAATTTATGGTAGAAAAAATTTCCAAGGACACCGGACGTACAGTTGTAGTGCCTGAGGACTCGAAACAGACTTTTTCGATACTCTTCAATCAAATGAGAACGAGGTGGCAACAAGCTCACAGAAAATCCTGTGTATTTTTCAAGAATAACGGTGAATGGCTTAGCAAGCAGGTATGTTTTGCCGCACCTACAGACACTGTAGTAACAAGCCCGGGTAATACGGGCGGCCGCCCGTCCCTTGAGTTTACAATGTCCAGTGAAAGATCTAAACGAAGGAAGACCCAAGATATTCGTACATCGTTCAACTCGGTCGAGTTAGCATACGCTACTCAGATGAGCCTTCGCTCTTCAGGACAATCCGACGCCGCAAAAGTTATTAAGGACGTAACAATGACGAGTCCTTTAAGAGCTTCCAAGTATCGTAAAGCTTACTCAGCAACGGATGAAATTACTTTATCCGAGGAGGCTGCACTTTCCGCTATGATTGAATATAAATTCTCCAAGAGTACTTACCAGGGAATGAGAAGATTAGGGAAGGAAAATAACTGTAAGCTATATCCGTCTTACGAAAAAGTGATGAAAGCAAAAAAGCGTTGTTATCCACCACGTGATGCAATCAGGATTACAGAGAGTAGTGCAGAAGTCCAACTACAGGCACTATTAGATCATACAGTTGAACGTATTTTACTCGTCCAAAATGTACTCATTCAAAGATTGACTCCAGATAATGTTCGTAAAATGGACTTGATTTGCAAGTGGGGTTGCGATGGAAGTTCTGGGCAAAGTGAATATGAGCAGACGTTCAGTGATGACAGCAAATCTGATGCGCATGTATTCTTTACTTCAGTCGTGCCATTACAACTCGTGTGTTATGATCAACAATCGAAGGAAGAAATAGTTGTTTGGAAGAACCCCAGACCCTCGTCTCCACGATTTTGTAGACCGCTTAGACTACTGTTTCTACGCGAAGACACAGAGTCAACACTTAATGAAGTCCAAATTGTTGAAGAACAAATAAAGTCACTTCGTCCATTCGAAAGTGTAATAGATGGAAAAGAAATCTCCGTAATGTACAAGTTGTTGTTCACCATGATAGATGGTAAAGTTTGCAACGCTGTATCATTGACGAAATCTGCTCAACGGTGCTATTTGTGTGGAGCAACCAGCAAAGATTTTAATGCCATCGACACTGTATTGCAAAGGGAAATCAATGAAACAAATTTGAAGTTCGGATTGTCGACGCTGCATGCGTGGATACGGTGCTTCGAGTATTGCTTACACGTGTCTTACAAACTCGGCATTAAAAAATGGCAAGCTCGAAGTGCCGAAGAAAAAAAAATTACCCAGGAACGCAAGAGGGCCATTCAAGAAGGATTCAAGAAGCAATTGGGTCTAAATATCGATCGCCCAAAGCCTGGATACGGCAGCAGCAATGATGGCAACACAGCTCGGCGATTCTTTGAAAATTCGACGGTTTCCGCTGCGATAACGGGGGTCAACGAAGAAGTTATTAAACGCTTGTACGTAATCCTACAAGTTATATCGTGTGGCCACGAGATAAACTGTGAAAGATTTGAACAGTATGCTATTGAAACGGCAAGAAAGACCGTTGCATTATACCCTTGGTACTCCATGCCTACTTCGGTGCACAAACTATTAATTCATGGTCCAGTGATAATAACTCATGCTCTATTACCAATCGGCCAATTATCCGAAGATGCTCAGGAAGCTCGAAACAAAGACATCAAACGATATCGAGAAGATTTTGCGCGAAAAAGTTCCAGGGTTAAAACTATGGAAGATGTTTTTCATCGGCTCTTAGTTACTTCTGATCCGTACATTTCAAGTGTCAGAAGACTACCACAGAAGAAGCTGAAGAGTTTGTCGCCGGAAGCTGTAGCGATGTTGATCGCTCCTAAAGTGACTGCTGCAGCAGACGAATTTTGCGCCGAGATTGAAGCCGTGCCGGGAGTTGTAATAGATACAAACTCGGATAATGATTCTGACTCCGACTCCGACTCCGATTACGATTTTGATTAAGAATAAAATTTTCTATTTTTGAAACGTTCCGTATGTATTTTGGAAATAAAAATAATAATTGCGTAGAATACACTGTTCACGTTTATTTTATTATGATGATTTTTTAAAATATATTAATTTATCTATTTAGCAGGATACTCGGCCATTTTGTTTATAACAATTTGCTGTAAGCTCTTTGTTGCAAGTTATAAACAATAGATATCGGATTGGTAATCAGCGACCTTGAAAACCCGTATATACCAATTTTTGTCAACATCTGGTAACTTTTTAACGTTCATGTCGGCCATATTGGATCGGCCATTTTTTTTACGATAATTTGGTTTGCGGATTCGTAATCAGCGACCTTGAAAACCCGTAAATACCAATTTTTGTCGACATCTGGCAACTTTTTAACATTCATGTCAGCCATATTGGATCGGCCATTTTGTTTACGATAATTTGGCTTTCAGATTCGTAATCAGCGACCTTGAAAACCCCTGTAAGCCAATTTTCATTCCCGTCAAAGGTCATTTGAGGTTTTGGCCAGGTTTTTGGGCTTTTCTCCTACTGTGCGTCGTAAGACGTAGGTTTGAAGCTCATCATTTTCCCTCTGCAGTAGCCACATAATTTGCGTTCTTTGACGAACGCCATTTTTTCACGTAATTAGCGGAAGCTGTTCGTAAATTAGACTTTCTAAGATGCTACTTTAATCCAAATGGATCACAGCACCGATCAGTAAACACCATCGCTTGTTTTGTTTTATGGTTATTAATACAATCCACGATCACATTTTCGATAAAAAATTTCAAAATATTCTAAAGGAATCGACTGGAATTGAACACAGCGTCTTACACGTTTCCTTTTTACCGAACATTTACTATTGTCAGAGTATCCGAGACTGAAAATGTAGTACGAACTCGCGATCTTATTCCAAGAGAACTATCGTCAACACTCGTCGTATAACCGTTCACTCTGTAACATCCTGACGTGAAATACGTCGTGAGATACATCAACTTCACCAATAAACGCAATAACACACAAAGTACTCAATGTTGTTTACTAACGGAAATACTAGCTTCCTCTCAGTGACAATCCACTAAGAAAATTTACGCATTTAATATACAGTCGCATCCAGACTGCCGTTGAATATCGAAAATGAAAACGGTCCGTTAAGGGATTCGATTAATTTCCGAGTATGATCGTATACGTAAAATCCGTGAATAACAGAAAACGCCACCGAATAACAAAAAATGGCGTGACTAACTGACG
The DNA here is from genome assembly GCA_944452715.1 of Ophion slaviceki. NCBI lineage: Eukaryota > Metazoa > Arthropoda > Insecta > Hymenoptera > Ichneumonidae > Ophion > Ophion slaviceki. The sequence continues at coordinate 12,972,980 of OX101790.1, forward strand.
AGGAAGTGGTAAATAATTCTTTTCGAGTATGTATACAATGTAAGCATCGTACACAGCAAAAGGCAAACGAGAAAAATACGTACGGAACTGAAACGCTTTATAATAACCTTTTTATTCCAAATATATTCTCTAATGATGCCAAAAAATGTTTACCAATAACACGCAACAACTATTTTCGTTTTGAAATAACATATGCGGTTATGAGATTTCGCAGGGTTTTAATTTTTTTCATTCTAACCATTGCAGGTACCATTCTGAATTTTTTTCACACTCTTCACCCAATGACAGACATCCTGCAAAATTTGTATCGAAATCGAAAATGTGTTATTAGGTTTAAAAAATGTTATTCTTATGTTTTTTTTGCCACATTTCAATTTTCTCAATGCAGAAAAATTATGATTTTGATTTTTTTTTCGATAAAGCGGAAAAAATAAAAAAGTTTTTATTCTTATGTTTTTTTTGTTTGATGAATATTTTTTTAGATACAGTGTTCGTAATGAAAAATCCTGAACGGACGCATAAAAAATCTAAAAAAAACATCACAGACGTTCCTTTTGACTAATATTTCAAACTGGCAGATTTTGAAAAAAATTGGAAAGGTTTAAAAATAAGTAGCCCAGTTGATGAAGAATGCCTCATATATAAAGGTGTTGTAAACTTGAGCCAATTTTTATTTACATTCACCTAATTTTTCCAAAATAAAAAAAAATCATAAAATAGGGGCAAAATGATCCGGGGGATGGACTTATTTTTCGGGGATTAACAAGATGATCCTCCGGATCATCTTGTTAATACCCTAAATATCTTGTTAATACCCTATTCAAGATGAACCTCCGGATCCTCCGGATCATCTTGAATACCGGGGTGTCCAAGATGATCTTATGTAAGGTTTAAAAAAAAAGAAATCTTTCTATTGAACCGCTAATAAATTGGATATTTCGAATATGCCAATCGTAAGATAGACAAATATGCCAGTAGTAAATGCTTTCAAATCTTAATTATGTTGAATATTTTAGTTTTAAGGCTTTCACGGCTCTTTATGTAATGAGAAGAGTTTGTGGCTTCCGGATGGAGGCCGTGTTGAGGATCAGCGTTGTGCCGACGTTTCGCAAACGTTACAGTCTGCATCATCAGGGCTGAGAGCTCCGATACTGAAGCTCTCGTGTCTCAGGTATTCCTTATATAGTTGCAGTCATCGTTCCAGATCGCTGCACCAGCCAATCAGATGTTTTAATTGATCAGCTGGTCAATTAAAAAACCGGGAGGACGGTGTGCCAAATAGGATTGACGTGATATCCTCCATCTCTGTTTAGGTTGTCCGGATGTTTTCGGATTTCCAAGCCTTCTCGGTGTTTCCTGGAAAAATAGCTGTTTGATGGGGCCAGACTTTGGGCTTTGTCGAACTGGATGGCATGACCAGTCTCCATCCAATGTTCGGCCAGCGCTGATTGTGTAATATGGCCATATTTGATACACCGTTGGTGTTCTTTGATCCGTGTACTGATCTTCCTCCCGGTTTCCCCTATGTACACTTTACCGCATGAGCAGGGTATTTTGTATACTCCTGGTGCACTTAATGGTGGTCTTTGGTCTTTTGCACTCGGAATCACTTGTGCTAGTTTCTTCTGAGGTTTGAAGATGACTCGCACGTTATGTTTTCCAAGGACCCTGCCTATGCGATCGGTTATGCCCTGAAGGTATGGAAGGGAAGTTGTTGCAGTTATTTGTCCTTCATTCTCTCCATCAGGTGCTGTAACCGTTTTCGGATCAGCCATTTTTCTTTTTAGATTTTTGATCGTTCTTTCGATGTTGCCTGGCTTGTAGCCATTGTCTCCTAAAGCTTTTCGTAGGTGTTCTAGTTCAACCTCCAGGGAGTCTGGTTCGGAGATCGCTAGAGCTCTGTAGACCAGAGAGCTTATGACCGACTGTTTTTGGGAAGGGTGGTGATGGGACGTAGCGTGGAGGTATCTATCCGTATGCGTTGGCTTCCGGTAAACTTTATGGCCCAAAGTGCCATCGCTTTTCCGTTGAACCAGTACATCCAGAAAAGGGATTTGATTTTCCTGTTCTATCTCCATGGTGAATTGAATATTGGGGTGTTGGGAGTTGAGGAAGGTTAAGAAATGATTGAGGTTTTCTTTGCCGTGACTCCAAATGACGAAGGTGTCATCGACATATCGGAACCAGGTGGAGGGCTTGAGGGTAGCTTCTTGCAGAATTCTGTTCTCGAAGTTCTCCATAAAGATGTTGGCAATGATAGGGGAAATAGGGGAACCCATGGCTGCGCCTGAAGTTTGTTCATAAAACTGGGATTGAAATTGGAAGTATGTCGAGTTTAGGCAATGTTCTATGAGGGGCAGTAGGTTAGGGGCAACTTTTTTGGAATTTTTAACTATGCTTAGGGTTTCATTGGTTGGGACGTTTGTAAACAGGGATACAACATCGAAACTCACTAAAATATCTTCTGGTTGTACCTTGATAGACTGGATCTTGTTCACAAAATCCCGGGAGTTTTGGATATAGGAGTTGTTGAGACCTACGAGTTCCTGCAAAGGTTTGCAGAGAAAACGTGCCAAGTGATATGTAGGACTGCCTATGTTGCTAACAATGGGCCTTAGTGGGATGTTGTTTTTGTGTATTTTTGGCAGACCGTAAAGCCTGGGTGGTAGGGATTCCTTGGGTGTAAGGGCTTTGGTTAGGTTTTCCGATAGACCAGCCTTCTTTAGAAGTGTTGTTGTTTTCTTTTCTACACTCGATGTAGGGTCACGTGCTAATTTCTTGTACGTGTTGGTGTCCTCGAGCAGGTTCATAATTTTACTGCAGTAGTCCGTTCTATCCATGATGACAGTTGCATTCCCTTTGTCAGCTGGTAGTATTAAGATGTCCTTGTTTTTCTTCAAATTATGAAGAGCAAGGTGTTCTTCCTTCGTGATATTCTGCTGCGGAGGTTTTGCCTTGTGTAGAATATTGCTTATCCGTTTCCTGATGTCGTTGCCAGTATCTAGTGGGAGACGGTAGATGGCAGTTTCCACCTGGCTGATGATTTCTCTGGTCGGAATTTCTGTCGGTGTAATGGCGAAATTGTGCCCTTTTGCGAGGACTGATGTTTCAGCTGCGGAGAGTGTGTGGTTACTTAGGTTTTTTACTGTGTGGGTTAGGATGGGCTGCTTCGTCTGTGGACATAGTTTCCTGAATTTTTCTATTTGATTCTTGGATCTTAGGTCTGCACAGTGGAGGGCTTGTTCGTGGGTGACACGATCAAGATCTTCCCACAGCTGTGGTTCCAAAGAGTCAGATAGACGTTGGTGAAGTTTAAGGAGTTTTTGGGAATTTTGGTCCAAAAGCTTTTTGGTGACAGCTATTCTCTCCTTTACCAGTCTCAGCGAGGCCTGGTGGAGGATAGTTTTGGCTTGTTTTGATGGAAAAAGGTTCCTAAAAAGGTGCCGCGACCATCAAGTGGTACCAAAATGTTTTCAATTAAAAAACCTTTTTCCATCAAAACAAGCCAAAACTATCCTCCACCAGGCCTCGCTGAGACTGGTAAAGGAGAGAATAGCTGTCACCAAAAAGCTTTTGGACCAAAATTCCCAAAAACTCCTTAAACTTCACCTACGTCTATCTGACTCTTTGGAACCACAGCTGTGGGAAGATCTTGATCGTGTCACCCACGAACAAGCCCTCCACTGTGCAGACCTAAGATCCAAGAATCAAATAGAAAAATTCAGGAAACTATGTCCACAGACGAAGCAGCCCATCCTAACCCACACAGTAAAAAACCTAAGTAACCACACACTCTCCGCAGCTGAAACATCAGTCCTCGCAAAAGGGCACAATTTCGCCATTACACCGACAGAAATTCCGACCAGAGAAATCATCAGCCAGGTGGAAACTGCCATCTACCGTCTCCCACTAGATACTGGCAACGACATCAGGAAACGGATAAGCAATATTCTACACAAGGCAAAACCTCCGCAGCAGAATATCACGAAGCAAGAACACCTTGCTCTTCATAATTTGAAGAAAAACAAGGACATCTTAATACTACCAGCTGACAAAGGGAATGCAACTGTCATCATGGATAGAACGGACTACTGCAGTAAAATTATGAACCTGCTCGAGGACACCAACACGTACAAGAAATTAGCACGTGACCCTACATCGAGTGTAGAAAAGAAAACAACAACACTTCTAAAGAAGGCTGGTCTATCGGAAAACCTAACCAAAGCCCTTACACCCAAGGAATCCCTACCACCCAGGCTTTACGGTCTGCCAAAAATACACAAAAACAACATCCCACTAAGGCCCATTGTTAGCAACATAGGCAGTCCTACATATCACTTGGCACGTTTTCTCTGCAAACCTTTGCAGGAACTCGTAGGTCTCAACAACTCCTATATCCAAAACTCCCGGGATTTTGTGAACAAGATCCAGTCTATCAAGGTACAACCAGAAGATATTTTAGTGAGTTTCGATGTTGTATCCCTGTTTACAAACGTCCCAACCAATGAAACCCTAAGCATAGTTAAAAATTCCAAAAAAGTTGCCCCTAACCTACTGCCCCTCATAGAACATTGCCTAAACTCGACATACTTCCAATTTCAATCCCAGTTTTATGAACAAACTTCAGGCGCAGCCATGGGTTCCCCTATTTCCCCTATCATTGCCAACATCTTTATGGAGAACTTCGAGAACAGAATTCTGCAAGAAGCTACCCTCAAGCCCTCCACCTGGTTCCGATATGTCGATGACACCTTCGTCATTTGGAGTCACGGCAAAGAAAACCTCAATCATTTCTTAACCTTCCTCAACTCCCAACACCCCAATATTCAATTCACCATGGAGATAGAACAGGAAAATCAAATCCCTTTTCTGGATGTACTGGTTCAACGGAAAAGCGATGGCACTTTGGGCCATAAAGTTTACCGGAAGCCAACGCATACGGATAGATACCTCCACGCTACGTCCCATCACCACCCTTCCCAAAAACAGTCGGTCATAAGCTCTCTGGTCTACAGAGCTCTAGCGATCTCCGAACCAGACTCCCTGGAGGTTGAACTAGAACACCTACGAAAAGCTTTAGGAGACAATGGCTACAAGCCAGGCAACATCGAAAGAACGATCAAAAATCTAAAAAGAAAAATGGCTGATCCGAAAACGGTTACAGCACCTGATGGAGAGAATGAAGGACAAATAACTGCAACAACTTCCCTTCCATACCTTCAGGGCATAACCGATCGCATAGGCAGGGTCCTTGGAAAACATAACGTGCGAGTCATCTTCAAACCTCAGAAGAAACTAGCACAAGTGATTCCGAGTGCAAAAGACCAAAGACCACCATTAAGTGCACCAGGAGTATACAAAATACCCTGCTCATGCGGTAAAGTGTACATAGGGGAAACCGGGAGGAAGATCAGTACACGGATCAAAGAACACCAACGGTGTATCAAATATGGCCATATTACACAATCAGCGCTGGCCGAACATTGGATGGAGACTGGTCATGCCATCCAGTTCGACAAAGCCCAAAGTCTGGCCCCATCAAACAGCTATTTTTCCAGGAAACACCGAGAAGGCTTGGAAATCCGAAAACATCCGGACAACCTAAACAGAGATGGAGGATATCACGTCAATCCTATTTGGCACACCGTCCTCCCGGTTTTTTAATTGACCAGCTGATCAATTAAAACATCTGATTGGCTGGTGCAGCGATCTAGAACGATGACTGCAACTATATAAGGAATACCTGAGACACGAGAGCTTCAGTATCGGAGCTCTCAGCCCTGATGATGCAGACTGTATGTTGAATATCTTTGAAACAACGAGCATTCTCCTTTAGGGGGGTCATCTCGTACACCTTTCCCCTAGAAGTTCGACCTGAACAAAACCTCACGTCCAGTATACAACATTAGTATTTACGCACCGATTTTGTGGTCGCACTGAATTAAACATATCTATATTGTCAAGTCGTTTAGAATAGTTAATAATTATTTTGGGGTTAATAAATAGTCAAACACGCCACTGAAATCGCATGTTTAGATATACTTTTCGCTGATAATTGTGTTAATCATATTATGGTTGCGGTGTTAATAAACTATAGGGAATTTGAATATCCCCGCTCTTACCATGGGTGTTTTTTGTAAATACCATGGACTTTTCTTTCAGTGTAAAACGACTGAAGCGAATTACTCGAAATTTTCACAGTCGACGGCCGCTTACCAGTGGAAGGGCCTGTGCCTGCCAACATTCGAGTTTTTTAAAGAAAAAAATGACGTTTACGTTCCTCACGGGAAACTGAAACCGGAAAAGTTCAGAAATTAAACGTTCGATTCAGCTAAACTTTCGATTCACTCTGACAAATTAAGAGTAATTTCGTCTTCGTGTCATTTCGTCTTGAGCCAAAATTTGTCGTAAGAAAATTACATTAGTAAGAAAAAACCTTTTTCGTCGCATTCCAAGGGTGCAAACTTCAACATCGTGCCATTTTAGAAACTACATCTTCAAAACATCTCCACAAAAATAACAACACCCTTCATTTCGTTTGATCACAATTTTTTTTCGTTCGCGATCGAGATCGCACTTCAGCGGAACTTTATTTAAACTGAATAAAGCCTTCGTAAGAGGAGAAATCCGTTTTTTCCGATAAAAAAATCGATTTTCGGTTTTTTGCATTTTCATATAATTTATAGTGTTGAAAATATTCCCTCCTAATATTATTAAGAAATTAGCAAAGCTGGCGGAGTTTGTTTGATTTAAGGGGTCTTCTCACTTTAGACGCTTAAAAAACGCTATTTTAATAGGTTTATATTATAGATATTGATATAAAAGTTGTTACACTCAATAAATACACTTTCGAAGTACATGAATTTTATGTATTCACGTAACTATTTATAGACAAAAATGGTGGTTAAAAAAATGTCCCAAAAAATTGTAGGTCTGCGCTGTTGATGAAATCTCGGAGATGGATCATCCGAAACAAAAAAAATCAAACGGTTTTAGATTCAGTATGTTAATGGATATAGCGCATATCATACGATTTTTGATATGTGCAAAAATAACAAAATGGCGGACATTTTTCGAAAATACAAAAAAAACGTGTTTTTCACCGTTTTCGGCAAAAAAAAGTAAATGTCAACATTTAAAAAATCCTTGATATGCGCTATAGCTATAGTTGTACAGAATAGAAAAGTGGTTAAAATTTCATAAGGATCGGTTCAGTAGTTTCGAAGATTTTATCAACAAGCCGTCGAAAAACGTTGTTTCGAGAAAAACACGTTTAAAGTTCGTTTGGGTTACATAAATAAATTAAAAAAAAATTGTAATGTATTTCGAAAGTGTATTTATCAAGTGTAAAAACTTTTATATCAATATTTATAATATAAACCTATCAAAAAATTCACGAAAATAGCCTTTTTAGCGTCTAAAGTGGGAAGACCTGTTGAATGGACGGATGCGCCACACGTATAATGCGAGCCGTGCTGAAAAAAATCCTAGGGGGTCCAGGAAGCACGTAACGCTGAAAGAGAGGCTAGTAGTGCAATTTTTACTCAGAGAAAGAAGGACCCCAATATGGCGTCGGAATAGCCAATTGAGTGTAAGTGACTGGTATCAACGATTATTTCTACCGATCCATACAGAAACTTTAAACGCGTTTTTCTCGAAACCACTTTTTTCAAACTTTCCCCGCGCCATCTCAGGAACCGCTGAATCGATTTACCTGAAATTTTCACGAGGTTGTTCAGAATACATATTCCTACCGTCGCTGCCACGGAGAATAGTCTACAAAAAAAATTACCACCTGTACAACTTCAAGAAGACTGAAAAAACCGCCAAAAAAATTCGCTATCGTGGCGCCATATCGTGATTTTTTTTTAATGCGACCGAGCTACGTACTCTAAAGGATCATCTGACAAACCAAAATATACCTGGATTTTTCGTTTCAGATCAGTCAAACATCGTGGGTAGCGATGAAACGCTGCCTCTTGTGGTCCAGCGCTCTATGCGAGCGCGACTCAACGAAATGTCTTATAAGAATTTGTACAAGCATGCAAAATATCAATCAATACGTACGCAAAAGGACTTTCGATAGGTTTTACTGTTTCAGCACGAAAAATTCATGAAAAATCATTTGAAGGGGGAGATATCTTTAGGTGAGGGAACAATTTGCTCATTTTCATAATTTTTTTTAAGGAAAGATTTCTTCACTATTTTCGAGACTTAGGGTATGTTTTATTACTTCTTTTGGCGGTTACATCGTATTTTTTTATTTATTAGGGTAGCGTGGTCCGAAACCGACCGGTGGCCCCATACCCACCTCTCCATGGTTCTCAGCACTTGTGCTGCAATCGAAACTGTTGGTGATGCCATTTGAAAGCTCTCACAACACCGACAATTTGGAGGTAGAGAGCCATCTCTTTCTCTCATTTCATTCTATGGTTTTGTTTCGCGTTGTGTTTTGACAACGCGAAGTTCATTTTTGAGCTGCGAGGAACTGCAGTTAGAAGTGTTTTATTTTCACTTGAAAAATCCAAAGGTAGGTTGCTTTGGTTGCTTATGGCCTAGACTTAAACATGCACTAATAAATTTTGATCACTTGCATCGTTGTAAGTAAACGGCAAGTCATTGTTTGAAAAAAGTCTTGGTGATCCTAAACGGTCCGCCAATGGGTGGCCTGAAAGCGACCCATACGTTTTTGCGCACTAAAGATTTTCTAGCGTGGTTTTGATATTCAAACTGTGATTTAATAACGTCTGACGGTAATTGCAGATGGTTGTTTTAGAAATAGGGCGATCGTTCAAACGTCTAAAGCCAAAACGAGATCCGGCAATTCTGCGGCAAGCACTTGCTGCCATGGCATTAGGACTCGTCCGTCGGCTATTCGCAGTTATTGTGAGGCGGAAAACAGCTCAGACAGCGATTGAAATTGTAATTTTTGCATAAAGCGAGTCAAATTGTAATGAATGCATTTATTCAATTGTATTTCCTTTAAAGAGGCCCTAAAATGTTCTAAAATAGATTTGAAAATTATTCCCAAATCGTATTGTTTTGCTAACAAGTTGCAAAATAAATTCAAAATTTCGCCTCTTCCCTTAATTCGCTGTAAAATAATAGGGGGTCGGATTCGGACCACGATTTTTGAGAACGACCAATATGCAGACTTTCATCACGGCCTCGGTATCTTAAACACACGGTACCCGAAAACCTCGTCAAGCTGCTCAAACTTAGAATAACGTTCCCTCTAAAGAATCAAAATTTGGTTTTGAAGAAAAAAATTAATTTGATGCACTTTTATTGCCTTTGCTGATTAGGTGATCGGTTTCGGACCACGCTACCCTATATTTAGTTTGATTTTTTATTTAAATTTTATAATTTTATTATTATAATTTAAATTTAAATTCAAATTTTACAATAATTTTTATATTTATTTAATTTATTAAATATTGCACGGTCTTCTAAACTGCATTTTCAAAACGAATCGACCGATTCTGATGAAATTTGGTATAAATTTTTCTAACCTTATTGTGTAAATGATGATCCTCAATGTTTTTGAAAATAAAGAAAAAGTACATTTTGATGGCAAAATGTAGATTTTTTTCGGAAAGTTCAATCTTTTTGTTTCATAGCGTATCATTTCATCGATTTTAAGTATTACTCACTTTTACTTGGTTCATATTCTGCGTATGAGTGTTAATGAAAGAAAAATCTTCATTGGTTTTCTTTTCGGATCACTCGCGCCGACGCTACGTGTTACACCGTCAAAATAAATAAAATACCATGTAACAGCCAATAGTAGTAATAAAACATATCCGAAGTCTTAAAAATAAAGATATCATTCGTTAAAAAAAATCATGAAAATTAGAAATTTTTTCCTCGCCTAAAGCTATCTCTCCCTTAAACAATCCCGGTAAAACGGATCTCCCCCGTAAGGCATGTCGACGGTGGCTGCTTATAGTAAACTATTATACCAATGGTTGTCGTATCTGACTCGTCGGCCATTCGCTGTTCGAGGCTTCTCGATCGTAGTAAACTTCGCAAGCAGGGAAGAAGACTAGCGGCGAACGTGTAGTCCACCCATTCACCACGGCACCAACTCAATGGGGCGATCACCATTCCGCATATGTAGCTTCTTGTACCGCTGTTTGGACAGAAAATAAACGTCACTTTTCACACGGGATCGTGAGAGATCTGATCCATTATATTATTATTTTTTTTCTTTCTAGACCGGAACAATAACGCTGGGCGACACGCGAGGGTTCCGACACCACCTCGGCTGCCGCCCAGTAAAAAAACGCGCGAAAAGTCCAATAAATCGCTCTGCGATAGCCGCCCCCTCAATCCAGAGGGTGAGCGACTACCGCAGTCGACAATCGTGTTGCCTGGGTAAACGGAGAGATCCACATATGACCGCCTTCTGCATCCGACCCGCTAGCAACCGGACACCGGGTTTGCAAACCGGTATACCAGCGAGGCCCGACACAAAAGACTTTCATCCCCCCAAGCGCGCCGATGATGAGGACAACGAGAGTCACCCTAAATCCCCGGTGCAAACGACGTAGCTCGGCCAGGAGAGGCTGATACTTGAGCCGTTTCTCCTCTTCCTTTCGCGACACGTTCACTTCGGCTGGAGCCGAGAACTCAATGACGTATATCGTCTTGTGGTCGAAATCGAACATCAGGCTTAGTCGCTTGAAGCGGCCCGAAGGTCGCGAACGAGAAGTTCCAATAGATCTTGCACCTCTCGTCCACGATAACGGACTCAATATTTCTTGGTAAATAAGGCGGCACGGGCTCCCGGTCTATCCCATAAGAGTGCCGCAGATGGTAGTACAACACCCTTAGGGCTGCGTTATGGCGATGAATATAGCCGGAGACTACATATACCGGGCAGGTTGACAGTAGATGCATTAATCTACTGTTTAGATACATTCGTCTCCGGCGAATGTTTGCATGCATTACACAAAGTGGTCAACAGGGGCTGGCCCATAACGCGACTGCGATAGACCAGGGTGTTGATGACTCCGTCTGGGCAGGCGCAGATAAACCCTTTGGTCGCGAACATCAGTCCAGCTGGCCGCAAGAAGGAAAGGTCAGCTGGGTGGACAGCCCTTGCTCCTCGATGTGGTGGAAAAACACACCGTGCATGGGTCTGTCCACGTGCTGCCGAGTCGGGACATGTAATGCCAATTTGATTTAACGTGCTGTACCTAGCCTGTAGCCCTAACAACACGGGCCCCGCGACCTCGGGGTCGGAGATCGCCGACCACCGCGGCGAGTATGTGCACGCACACTACGCCTTCCAGTTCACATTAGGAGGCAGATCCTAATGCAACTACCGGTCAAGCCGAGTGACTGTCCAACACTCTAATAACTCTGCAGGTTGCTGCCCGAGCTAATAAAAACGTAGCTCACCCGTTGGGTGCACGTAGCTGCCCTGACCAGCATGCGGCCCAACCACTGCGACCACGGAGCCAACCACAATCGGCTAGTAACCGCTCCCTAGGATGGGGGTTGCAAACTAGCCCCCATGGTACCAATCAGGATCATTGGTCGGATCCTCGTGCGTACGATTACTCGCACCACTTCCAATTGACGTGTCCGTGTCCACGTCGACATTGGTCTATCAGCGCTTCGGCTTGGCGGTGTCGCTACTCACCGGGGTGCCCGGGCCTACGCGGGCCTTCACGGATGTACCCACCTGCCCCAGCCGAGTCAGGACAGTCTGCTCGGCCGCCCTGATTGCACGCCGTCGTCGGGACTTTAACAACCGAGCGACGGAGTCTATTGGCAAGGCGCCACCCCAGCGCCGGCTGAACTTCAAGCCGAGGGCCTCTGCCGCCTTATAAAGAAAAGCCCTCGCGCCATGAAGCTCATGCTGGTGCACAATCTCCAGAAGGGAGTCCGAGCTTGTTATTACATCGCTTGCTATTCCGAGGACCATGCGGTCATGAAGACATCCCAATCCCAAGAGCCCGCGCCCGCCGCTCTGACGCAGCATATAAAGGCGCGGGGTGGAAGATCGAGGGTGCAGACTCCGCTGGATGTTCATTATCTTGAGTGTGGCGATGTCCAGTTGTTTAAGCTCGTCTCTACGCCATTTGACGACGCCAAAGGAGTAGAGCGCGACCGAGCCAGCGAGCATATTGGTGGCAGTGATCTTGTTTTTCCCAGACAGATCTGATTTCCAGATCCGTCTGAGACGCCGGCTATACTCGCTGTGGAGGGCCCCTTTGACACCCTCAGCGTCTTGTACAGAACACTGATCGATGTCAAGGTACCGATAAGACTCTCCGGCGTCCACATGTTTGAAGACGCTCGTCCACCAGCCGAACATCAGCCGCGATACCCTCTGCTCTCCCTCTCCTGAGATGAAGAGCAGCGCACTTGTCCAATCCGAAGTCCATCCCATCTGGTCCGGGAGCGGCGTGGTTCCTCATGCTACTCACCGCCTTCTCCACCTCACCCCGCGTGACTGGAAGACAGTCGCCACGCTGACTCGGCTGTTGCCGGCGAAACGCGTCGAACCGCCCCAGGGCTGGAGTGCTTTCATCAAAATGACTCTTCTCGCTAGACAGTTTTCCCCAAAACTGCTCCACCTGAACAGCTGTTGACGCTTTGCCGGAGGCAGGCGTAGGTGGTTGGAACCAGCGGCCTGGGTCAGAATGGAAGAAGGCGTTGTCTAACGCCCGACGCAGCCGCCTCTGGAGGGATTGCTTCGCAACCCCCAGGTTCCACACCTTCTCCACGTAGCGTTCCTTCACAATAAGAAGGTTAGTTTTGTTCAATGTGTGGTGACAGCATTTTAGTTCCGAGCTGATTTTTCGGATTTTAGGGGTGAACGCCCTTCCCGCCGTAATGAAGTCTAACACATTGAACACAGGATACCTGCCTCCGCGGTTCATTGATCTTAATCTGGAGCTGTGTAACGCTCCGCCGAGTCTTAGCTACGAACGCCGCCTTATCATTGCGTGTCCGAGGCTTCGCCTTAACAGCCGCGGGATACACAGCCTAGTTCAAGCTGAGGACATCAGCAGTCTCAGGAATTGCTGCTGCAAGGGATTCATTTGCCGCTTCTAGACAACCAGGCTGAAGAGAACATTTCCCAGTGATTCTCTACCTCCTGTTCTCCAGTCCTCTGTCAAATCGACGCGCCAACGAGGGGGGTGCCGACTGCCGGGGGGGGGGTCGATCTTGAGGCCGTCCGGCAGAGCTCCGCACTGAACGCGCGGAAGAGCGCCTGCCGGACAGCTCTGGTGGTAGTAGCGAAAGATCGTAGCCTTGTCGTCGCAAGCGGGCGGCCTGGTCTCGCAGATGTTGTTGCGAGAGGTGTGCAAGCTCTGGGTGTACTTGGCTCCACAGGGCCTGCAACCTCGCCTCGTAGCCCACCGCGACGGTACGCTATCCCTCCAACAGTGGATTAGGTCCTCCTTGAGTTCCTTCGTCCACTCCAGGCACCGATTTCAAGCCGTGGTTGTTGCCGTGGATCATATCCGGGTGCCCCTCCCAACTGATCCTTGGTCCCCATCCGAGAGGGACCGGTTGTGGGGGGCCTGACTAGGTGGTGGTCGAACCTAGTTTTCGGCGTGCTAGGTGGTTGGCCTGGCACGCCGGTGGCTATTGCGGGGGAGATGTGCTTCCCCAGGCGATGGGCACGCCAGCTTACTTACGCCTTCAAAACCCCGTACGTATTTCTCTTCGAAATGTTATTTTGAAGATGTGCCCGAAGTTTGGAGTGAATAGAATGAAAATTGTTGGCGTTATGCTGCGTGCCGTTTTAAAAATTGTGTCCCGAGAAAACGGTCGATGTCTAGTATCAGATTTTTTTTCCTCATTCTAGATGGTTCGAAGCATCTCTTAAGCTAATAAAAAAATACATTTTTATTTTATTTTGCTGTGGTGTTATCCCTCAACTGTTAAATATTAGGGTTCATAAAAGGAATACCTTAAGGGGGTATCCCTCTCTGGAAATTTCAAAACATCATTTTTGCATATTGTTATAGAGTTAACTTTCAAGAATATTTTAAGACCAGCCGAACCCTGAAATTCTAAAAATTGAGGAAGTTACACCTATTTTAGTGGAACAGTGTGCATCGGGTCTACCGCGACCCGTCGCGTTTGAACGCGATTATCTCGAAACTACATATCTTGACACGGCGGGATTAATATGTTGAGTAACTTTCACACTATTGACTTGAATTTACACCAACAATTTTACAATTGAATCAACGCAATTTCATTCAATAACACCAATGATATTGGATCAATGATGTTTTTTCTCAGTGAATCAATGAATCTTTTCGACTTACTCGGGGCGCGTCGTGTAGACCGGAGCCCCCTCCGAGCCGGGAACGGTGTTCGCGTCCGTTAGCATGACACATCCGTCATCACCGAAAACATTGCTAACCACGCCGCGGGATATCGAGTCGATGAAGACGGGATTTCCAAAAGGAGTCGAGGATAACTCAACGCTGGTGCCACGTACGGGACTTCGGAGCGGATGATCGGTATTCCCGACGAAACGTTCGAGGGCGAGACGAGCGATCGAAACTTCCTCGCTGCTCGATGAACTTTTCACCAAGGATTTACTTTTCAACTTCACGATAAGAAAGATCGATAATAGGCAGAAGTCGTTTGCGCGCGTTTTCTCGAAGCTCCAGCTGTAAAGGAGCTCGCGAAATGTATTTTCCAGAAGAGGACACTTCCAGGCGACCACGATCGATCCTTCATTTTCCTCGATTTCCGCGAGGCTATCGGTAAGGCGCCATTCATTCACCCTCGCCGAGCTGCCGCCATCGTCGTTGCTATTAAGGGGTATACATAACCTTGGAATTTCAAAAAATCGATTTTTGGTTTATTTTGTTTTCTTACTGCGCAGAGTCTTAACTATTATGTGGTTCAAAGATTTTGTAAAAATTCAAAAAATTGACCGAGTTATGACAATTTTAGTGGCGCAGGTCAGAACGTCCCGTTGGGTTACGGCTATAGCGCTGCGCGGTGCGTTGTGTGGTATCTAAGAGCATCGATGTGGCTTTGTCCAACCAGGCTGTTTGATTGTGGTGCGGTGCAGGAATAGCAGATTAAAGGTACGAAAAATAATGTGATTTTATCTCAAGCAAGAACTCCATATACCAATGCACTTTCTTACAATTAAGGTAATCCTGACGCTTCACACTAGTCATACGACTGATGATAGACTTGTAGAATTTATATTTTTAACATATGCAAAGAAAAATAATTTGTAATAACTAAAATTTTCCTTGTGAAAACTGTTTAATGAATGTTCACATTTAATTCCAAAAATGAAAAAATAGTTATTCCAACGATTCGCGCAGTATTTCTAGGTTTGATATTTGGCAACATTGGTTCTATCACCGTTTCTTTTTACTCAACCAGGTGAGTGTAACCACCATGCTTTTTAACGTCGATCTGTCAAAACAATGCCGGGTGCGGGAAATATAAAGAATTGTATTCGGGCCACGACTGGTAAAAAGCGTGGAAAATTTGTGTCGGCGAAATATGTCGGTTAAAAATGAAATATGTGTGGTAATTCGAATGAGTGAGATGAGGTTAGGACTACAATCAGCTGCTGCCTTGCTGTCACGTCGTAGCACGTGGCAATAAATCCAATACCGGAAGTTCAAATTAAACTTGATATTACATAAAAATTAGGTCAATAAGCGTATTTTTTTCTGAGAACATAGGATTATTACAAGTGTTAAGTATGTAAATCTCATTATTTTTAAGAGTCTGACGGATTCCCACTATTATATACGCTTTTGTAGCGACCGCAAATTGGGTTTTTGTATGTCCCCTCAGTATTCCTTCACAAAAGTACGCAATTTTAATCTTTTTCCCCCTTGTAATTAGGTCGATGACCGACCCTGAAATGTTACAGATACGCTTATTAATATATTTAGTGAAGTTGAAAAACATTAATAAAAACCCGTTCGATCGACGCCTGGCGATAGGATTGAGGGGGCGTACACATATTACGTAACGCAAAACTTCCCATTTCCCCCCCCCTCCCCCCAATTGCGTTCGTAATTTGCGTACGGCCTCTTACCTTAAGGGGCCTTCTCACTTTAGACGCTAAAAAAGCTATTTTCATGAATTTTTTTGATAGGTTTATATTATAGATATTGATATAAAAGTTGTTACACTTAAGGGAAGTTTCTGCCTCGTTGGGCCAAAAAATGTTCGATTTTTCACCAATTTTTTATGCGAAAAATATTAAATATAGAATGTCGATATTTAGGATGTTGACTAAGCGGTCTTTATTGAACATTAAAATATTTTTTAAAGTTTGACAAAACATGGTGGTGGGAGTGGGAGGAGCCACGTATGTCGGTGCGCGGGCGATGACATTCTTCGCTTGTGGAAATCCTAAGTCCCGGACAGGTGATCTGAAGCAAAAAAATCAAACATATTTTTACTTTGTACAATGTGTATGTATGTATGTGTGTATAAGTTGAACTAGAATTATCAAAAAATATCTCAACGTTTTCATTTAATGAACAAAAAACTGCGAAATTTTTTGGGAAAAAAATCAAACTTCCTTCCGATCGCCCAATATTTTTTTATTTTCCAATTTTTCGTCTTAATTCTAGTTCAACTTATACACAATATTGGACAAAGTAAAAATATGTTTGATTTTTTTGCTTCAGATCGACTGTCCGGGACTTAGGGTTTCCGCAAGCGAAGACTGTCATCGCCCGCGCATCGATATACGTGGCTCCTCCCACTCCCACCACCATGTTTTGTCAAACTTTAAAAAATATTTTGATGTTCAATAAAGACCGCTTAGTTAACATACCAAATATCAACATTCTATATTTAATACTTTTTGCATAAAAAATTGGTGAAAAATCGAACATTTTCGGGCCCAACAAGGCAGAAACTTCCCTTAATAAATACACTTTCGAAATACATTAAAAACTTATTTTTTTGTATTTATGTAACCCAAACAAACTTTAAACGAGTTTTTTCTCGAAACGTTTTTCGACGGCTTGTTGATAAAATCTTCGAAACTACTGAACCGATCCTTATGAAATTTCAACCACATATTCTTTACAACTATAGCTATAGCGCATATCAAGGTTTTTTTTTAATTTTGACATTTACTATTTTTTTGCCAAAAACGGTGAAAAAAAAACGTTTGTTTGTTTTTTCGAGAAATGTCCGCCATCTTGTTATTTTTGCATATATCAAAAATCGTATGATATGCTCTATAGCCATTAACATACTGAATCTAAAACCGTTTGATTTTATTGTTTCGGATGATCCATCTCCGAGATTTCATCAACGGCGCAGACCTAGAATTTTTTAGGACATTTTTTTAACTACCATTTTCGTCTATCAATAGAGACTTAAATAATTTCTTTTTATGTTCTTCGAAAGTGTATTTATTAAGTGTAACAACTTTTATATCAATGTCTATAATATAAACCTATCGAAAAAATGCATGAAAATAGCCTTTTTTAGCGTCTAAAGTGAGAAGACCCCTTAAATTTTTCAAATAACAATAGGGACGAAAGAGTGCATTGTGTAGATAGAAATTTTAAATAAAACATGTTTATTCTTTTTTACTAGCTCCATTAATAATGGAGATATTATCGACGAAAATTAATCGCATCACCTGTCACTCATCGTTTCGTCCCTTTTACTCATCGTTCCGTCTCTCTCGTAAAAATGTTCCTCATATCGTCATTACTAATGGAGCTAGTAAAAAAAATGAAAGAGCCATTTTTTATCGTCAATTCAAAAAGAAACATCTTTTATTTAAAAAATTTTTTTACGTCATGCACTTTTTCGTCACAATCGTCATTATAACAATTAAATTGTTTGGAACGAAAAAAAAAACGATTCTAAAACAAAATAAATATCCTATTCGCATTGCCCGTACCCGAAACCATAAAGAACCACCGAAGATATTGAGCAGACCCAAACATTTATACGAAAATTGTATACGAAAAAAGTGAATTTAGTACGTTTTCTTCTGTTGCGTTTATCTCGAAAGTATACTTTGCACTTTGGCGTGCGCCATATCTCAAAATCTAATCGTCCGATTTACTTCAAATTACGACTAAACATATTTTATAACATATTCAGTCGACAGACCGGATGATTTTCTCATATGATCCACCGTTTGTTAATAACAACTATTTAAAGTCGCTATTTTTAGTCGAAAATCAACATTTTTTTCAAAACAGTGTAATGAGCGAGACTTGCGCCTAACCTCGCGCTACCCGCCTCGCACGAGCACGGGCAACTTCGCCCGATACACGCGCACGCCTACCGTTAAGCTACCCGACGTGCACGCGTCGCTGGGGCGGCTCACCGAGCTACCGCGGCTCGCCGCTAGATGGAGACCAGAGCCCAGCGCTTCTCGTCAATGGCGAGCGCCGAGAACTTGAATATAAGGAGCCGCTGCGCGGAGCAAAGACCAGAAGAGCAACTCACAGCTGTCGGGCTTTCACGTCAGACACTGGAGCTACTACACGTCGAGGCAATCATTGCCAGACGCTTTCTCTCAAACATGGGACGTAAGGAATCGACGCTGGACTTCTCCACGCTGGAGTAAGACCGCTCCTTCGCTCCTGTCACCACTCGCCAAGACTCCACCTCGTTACTGCTCTACGGCTACCCAGACTGAAACAACAACGAGAGTACATCAAGGGACCCAGTGGTCAACCATTGGCACCGTGAACGAGACCACCACAGCTAACGTCGAGACTCAAACGTCGTCCGGCAGCGAGTGGGAACCGCGGTCTCCAAAACAAGCAACGAGGGCCCTCACTGACTCTTCATCGAACACTCCACCGCTGCATCTTCTGCCAGGAGTAAAACGAACAACCACTGTGCCGCAACTGTACTGGAGCGAGGCACCGCGAGCAAGCAGATTGTATTTTATCGACGACAACAACAATAAAGTTTAACAATGCTTTTACGCTGCACATCCGCTGTTTGATCATTTCGAGACCTGCCCCAGCGCTGCGCCTACACTACTCTAAGTTTCGCGAGCTATCCGAACATTTGGTCCTTCGAGCCGGATTTGAGACATCATCATCTCGAACCACGCAGCGAGCAGCATGGGGTATACCTTCGAGTCGCTTCTTCAGAGCCAACAAGAGCTTCACGGCAGAGTCGCACGCATAGTCGACAACTTGAAGAAGCTCGGCCAGAAGAACATCACCAGCGGAGCAGTTAAGGCTAGGTTAACGTGCCTTGACACCTACTGGGAAAAATTCGAGGCACAACACGAGATCCTGAGAACAGAGTTCGCTTCACAGCTCGTTCAGCACGAGTACTCCAGGAAGGACTTCCAAGCAATCATGGAGGAAACTTATTACCTACAGAAGTCAACTCTTCTCGACTGGGACGCCGCTCCAGAACCAAGACCCGAACCGGTAGCTACACCTCGCTCTTTCTTGCCTCGCATCGAACTGCCAACATTCGGCGGCCGATACGAGGAATGGGTAGCCTTCAAGGGCCTCTTTACATCGATCATCCAGAAAGATCAGCACCTCACTAACGTAGAGAAACTGCACTACTTGAAGACCAGCCTCAAGGGAGAAGCAAAAACCCTCGTAAACGACCTCCAGAACACCGGAGACAATTACGAGCGGGCTTGGGAACACCTGGAGAACCGCTACGCAAATAAAAGGCGACTTGTGCGGACAAGCCTGTCCAAGCTAGTCTCCCTCCAAAGAATGAAATCGGAGTCAGCGGACGAACTCAAACGGATCTTTCATGTCATGACCACGACCATCAGCAGTCTTGAGAGCCTCGGCAGGCCAGTTTTCAAGACAGAAGACCTTCTTCTCTTCATCATCGTCGAACTGTTCGACAGCAGCACAAGAAGAGAATGGGAAGAAACCATCGACAACTCAACGGATCTTCCCACTTACGCCCAGCTGAAAGCTTTCTTGGAACGGCGCATTCACATCATCGAGGCCTTACAACCCTCACGATCTGGGAACGCTCAAAAACCGGCAGAGAGAACCTCGACACGCTCCTTTGCTACTCTTCAACACACGAAGAAGCGCGAGTCCTGCCTCAGCTGCAAAAAGGACCACTTTGTGATGTTCTGCGAGGAGTACCGCAAGAAAAACCCACAGCAGCGGCTACAGCTGATACAGCAGTCCAACCACTGCACAAACTGCTTGGGTTCGCACGCCCTAGCTAATTGTCCATCCGTGCGGGTGTGTACAATTTGCTCAGCGAAGCATCATACCTCGCTACATGATGTCTTCACACCAGCGGGTACGAGTTCCAGCACTCTACTCGCACAGCCAAGCGAAACGGGTCAGCAATCCGTACTGTTGGCTACAGTACGGGTCAACGTCTTGGATCGATTCGGCAATCCTCACCAAGCGAGAGCCTTGATCGACCAAGGATCCGAGACCAGCCTTATTACCGAAAGGCTGGCACAGCGCTTGCAGCTCCCCCGCACAAAGGCACCCATCGACGTATGTGGTGTTGGAGGAGTCTGCACCGGCACAGCGAAGGGTCGCGTCCAGTTGAGTGTCACTGCTACACAAACCAACGCGAACCTAACCACGCCTGCGTCGGTGTTGCCAAAGGCAACACTGTACGCACAAGCCCCCAGGATCTTCCGACGCAACTGGAACCATATCCGGGGACTTAAACTCGCAGACCCCTACTTCGAGGACAACGATCAAATCGATCTGCTACTCGGAGTAGACGCTTACGCCGCCATAATCAGGAGAGGATTGCGCACCGGGCGGAAGCATCAGCCCGTAGCTCAAGCAACGAGCTTCGGTTGGATCCTCTCCGGCATTACGGGGCGCGGCAACCCCACTCCGCAAGTGCAGAACAACCTGTGCTCACTGGCCGACCCCCTTCCAGCTCTAGTCCAGCGATTTTGGATACAAGAAGAGGGTCCGCGCGTGCCTCAGCCACTAACGCTCGACGAGCAGGAGTGCGAGGAACATTACGCCAGTACACACACGCGAGCACCAGACGGACGATACTGTGTACGACTCCCACTCAAGGGAGAGCTACCAGATTTCGCCTACACCCGAAACACAGCCATGCGCGTACTAGCACACAACGAGCGAAGATTCTCTCAGCACTCGGAACTCCGGGAAGCGTACAGAGAGTTTCTTCAAACGTACGAAGGCATGGGGCACATGAAGCCAGCAAAGGACACCACGGGCAGTCAGATTTGCTACCTGCCTCACCACGGGGTATGGCGACACTCCAGCACAACAACACGACTCCGAGTAGTCTTCAACGGATCCTGTCGCAGCACGCAAGGATATTCCTTGAACGACTATCTACACGCAGGTCGAAATTTACTACCAGCACTGTCCGACATTCTCCTGAAATGGCGCACGCACAAGTGGGTCATCGCAGCCGACATCGAGAAGATGTACCGGCAAATTATGGTACATCCGGACGACAGAAACCTGCAAAGGATTCTATGGCGAACTACGCCATCGCAGCCCATTCAGGAATATCGGCTCAGCACAGTCACATACGGACTCGCATGTGCTCCGTTCCTCGCAATTCGGACGCTTCATCAACTCGCGGTCGACGAAGGTAGTCGTTTCCCCAGAGCCAAGCAAGTGCTCCTGCGGGACGTATACGTCGATGATGTCTTGTCCGGAGCGGACACCATCGCTGAGCTGAAGCAGCTTCAAGAGGAAACACGCGACCTGTGCATGGCGGGCGGATTTCCCTTGAAAAAATGGGTCACCAACGCAAAGGAACTGGAGAGGCAGATCCCAATTGACGACAGAACTACAACTACGCACAAGACTCTGTCAGTAGCGGAAGACGGAAACTTGACCTTAGGTCTCCTGTGGAATCGACAGACTGACAGCTTCTCATTCAGCATCAAACCGAGCAGTCACGATCAAGTGACGAAAAGAAGCCTACTCGCTCAAGCCGCACAGCTGTTCGATCCACTCGGGTGGCTCACACCAGTATCCACCAAGGCAAAGATTGCCATTCAGTCAACCTGGCTGCTTAATCTTCAATGGGATGAACCTCTGCCTCACAACCTAGCACAAGACTGGACACAGTTCCACAACGAATGGTCCGAATTACCGAAAGCGCAAATTTCGCGACTCGTTCCCACTCGACAAACCGAGCAAAAAAAGGAGTTTCACGGATTTGCCGACGCATCCGAGCGCGCCTTCGCAGCAGTTCTGTATCTACGCTCCGAGGACAGAAACGGGAGCATCACAACTTCGCTCATCACAGCGAAGAGTCGGGTCGCCCCGTTAAAACAAGTCTCTATACCTCGCTTAGAGCTCTGCGCTGCGCACTTGCTCTGCACACTCGTCCAACACGCGAAAGAGGTCCTGGATGCGACAACCATCCCCACATATCTGTGGTCGGACTCCACGGTAGTTCTTGGATGGATCCAGGGCCATCCGACGCGCTGGAAGACGTACGTCGCCAACCGAGTTGCAGAAATCCAACGCCTGACTTCAGATGCAACCTGGGGTCATATTCCTGGCGAGCTCAATCCCGCCGACTGCGCATCGAGGGGATTAACACCGAAGGAGCTTCTGGTTCATCCGCTGTGGTGGACAGGGCCGTCAGCTCTCCCGAGTCCAGTCGAAACAGCGAGTCATGCCTCAGTCGACTTACCCGAGGCTCGGGTAACGTCCATGGCTACAGCCATCCACGAGGCACCTCCTGCGCAACATCGAGTGCTGGAACGAGTATCCTCGTACGTGAGACTCATCCGAGTCACCGCATGGTGCAAGCGTTGGCTATCCAAGACCAACAAGGAACCAACACTCACGTCCGAGGAGATGCAAGCAGCAGAATTCCATCTCATCAAACAAACCCAAGCCGAAGCGTTTGAGAAGGAGCTCCAACAGCTACGCCACTCTGAGACGCTACCAGCCAAGAGTCAGATATCTAGCCTTACGCCCTTCATCGACCAGGATGAAATCCTGCGGGTTGGGGGAAGACTCAAGCACTCGCTTCTGGCTTGGGACGAGAAGCATCCGATCCTGCTACCGGCTGACTCCAAATTCACCCGGCTACTCATCGAAGCCGTCCACAAACGGTGCCTACACGGGGGAGTCCAATTAACCCTGAGCCATCTGCGACAACGATTCTGGATTCCGCGGGCACGCGCGCTCATCAAGAAGTGCATTCACCAATGTACGCCATGCGTGCGATGGCGGGCGGCACCAGCACAACAGCGGATGGCGGAGCTACCACCATCACGCGTTCGTCCATCAAGGCCCTTCCAACACACCGGAGTCGACTACGCCGGACCAGTCATGCTCCGAACCACTCGAGGACGAGGGCACAAAGCAAACAAGGCATTCCTCGTCATCTTCGTTTGCCTAGTTACCAAGGCAGTTCACCTCGACGTAGCATCAGACTATTCCGCGAAGGCCTTCCTGGCAGCACTACAACGCTTCATAGCAAGAAGAGGGATGTGCTCCGCTATCTACAGCGACCGAGGCACAACTTTCACCGGTGCCGACTCCGAGCTTCGAAGACTCTTCGCCGACCAAAGCCGCCAAGCTACACTCGTCCTCGACTACGCAGCAGCAAAAGGCATTAAGTGGTGCTTTAACCCACCAGCAGCCCCACACTTCGGAGGCATCTGGGAGGCAGCCGTCAAGTCAACAAAACACCACTTACGGCGTGTGATCGGCGAAGCAACCTTGACTTACGAGGAGATGGCAACACTCCTCGCTCAAGTCGAAGCATGCCTCAATTCGCGACCGCTATGTCGTCTGACGGACGACCCAAACGACAACAGCGCTCTAACACCCGGCCACTTTCTGGTGGGATCAGCGTTAACCGCGATACCAGAGCCATCACTACTCTCCATCGACTCCAGCCGCCTCTCACGCTGGCAGCTCATATCTCAAATGAGAGAGGCGTTTTGGAAGCGATGGGCACAGGAATACATCCAAAGTCTTCTACCACGCACCAAGTGGCGCGACACCTCAGCGGATCTCCAGATTGGACAACTATGTCTCATCAGGGACGAGGCAACACCACCAGCAAGGTGGCCATTAGCCAAAATCATCGAGCTCCATCCAGGAAGCGACGGCCACATCAGAGTTGTTACACTGAAAACAGCAACAACAAAACTAACGCGACCGGTAGTGAAGCTGGTTAAGCTTCCAGTCACCGCCGACGACAACCAGCAATCAGATCACCACGTTCATGGTGAGGCGGGCGGAATGAGCGAGACTTGCGCCTAACCTCGCGCTACCCGCCTCGCACGAGCACGGGCAACTTCGCCCGATACACGCGCACGCCTACCGTTAAGCTACCCGACGTGCACGCGTCGCTGGGGCGGCTCACCGAGCTACCGCGGCTCGCCGCTAGATGGAGACCAGAGCCCAGCGCTTCTCGTCAATGGCGAGCGCCGAGAACTTGAATATAAGGAGCCGCTGCGCGGAGCAAAGACCAGAAGAGCAACTCACAGCTGTCGGGCTTTCACGTCAGACACTGGAGCTACTACACGTCGAGGCAATCATTGCCAGACGCTTTCTCTCAAACATGGGACGTAAGGAATCGACGCTGGACTTCTCCACGCTGGAGTAAGACCGCTCCTTCGCTCCTGTCACCACTCGCCAAGACTCCACCTCGTTACTGCTCTACGGCTACCCAGACTGAAACAACAACGAGAGTACATCAAGGGACCCAGTGGTCAACCATTGGCACCGTGAACGAGACCACCACAGCTAACGTCGAGACTCAAACGTCGTCCGGCAGCGAGTGGGAACCGCGGTCTCCAAAACAAGCAACGAGGGCCCTCACTGACTCTTCATCGAACACTCCACCGCTGCATCTTCTGCCAGGAGTAAAACGAACAACCACTGTGCCGCAACTGTACTGGAGCGAGGCACCGCGAGCAAGCAGATTGTATTTTATCGACGACAACAACAATAAAGTTTAACAATGCTTTTACGCTGCACATCCGCTGTTTGATCATTTCGAGACCTGCCCCAGCGCTGCGCCTACACTACTCTAAGTTTCGCGAGCTATCCGAACAGTAATTCTTTCAAATTTGAAAATTTCGAAAACGTATCTGGTGGTTTTGTAGCTTTACCATTGTACTAAAGGTATATTTTTCCATTTTTTACTTTAGATGAATCTAGTTACCGGAATCATGTACGCGACCCAGCCGTGCGGAGGCTACAGTCCCGAGATTAAATGACAATGATTACGTTGTTTATATCGATGCTGCTTACGGAAAGTAGCATGTTTCAGAATTCTTACGAAAATAAGCACGTCTGATATCACCGCGAAAACGAGCATGTTTCGGCTTCCGGCACGAAAACTAGCAAGTTTCGGCTTTCACCACGAAAAGAAGCAGACGTCTGATAAAAAGTTGCCTCTTGCACCAAGAAAAAAACGATTTACAGGCCATGCTTGACAGAGGGTTAATTCCAATCGAACATCAGCAAGATTTATTAAACATATTCAACGATAACCATCTGTAAGATTACAGTAAATGTGTTGAATGATATTTTCAATAACGTTATTTTTTAAATAGAAAATCACAATAACTATTTCATTATATTTACAATTTCGATATTATTTTTTTAATAAAAATTACTACTATCGATTTTAATTGATCATTATTATCAAAATGTTAATAAAAGCAACGAGTATGAAATTAAAATGTCATTACGCAAAAAATTGTCATATTAAAAAAAATACTAATGGTTTATTTATCCAGATTTTTACCTGAGCATGAAGGACTTTAAATTCTCACCAAAACTCTTTTTGGTTAGATTGTACGAGCGATGAGATCCTTAAGGTTTTAAACTTACTACTTTTACACTAGTGTTTACAGTGAAAATAAAACAAGCAAAATATATATTATATATTTTGCAATAAACAAAAAACGGTGGCATGTAAAGACTATCTGTAAGCGAAAGATCGACCTTATCATCCCAACTCCTGAGACGAAAAAAATTATTGAAAATCGATTTGTTTTTTTAACTTCAAGGTTATGTATACCCCTTAAAATCGACGAAATTCGTTGGTTGCTGCTGATAAACGAGAATTCTCGAATCATCCCGGATTCTTGCTGGTACACTCGTCAATTCGCCTGGTGTCATATCTACGAGAAATTGACGAATGTTCGGATCGCTCGTGACTCTCGCGTTTAGCAAACTTCCGTGAGACAATGCGAGATCGTCGCTGATAAGAATCGCCGAAGCTCCGCAAGCCTCGCTAGCTGATCCCTTGTCGGCGTAAGCAAGCGCAACGCTCGCCAATTTCATCTCGTTCGTCATTCCTTCGCCGTTGAGCGCCATCGCAATTTTGCGTTTTCTGCAACCATAGAAAACAATTGGGCGTTGCGTAAAAATGAAATTTCTCGACTTCGGCGCGCTGACCCTAATAGACGGGCAATGCCAGTGAGATAATGAAATTGTCACGGCGGGTACACTGGCCTCGATCTAGATATATTGATACGGAGAGCCGATATCGAACGCGGACAATGTCCTTCGATTATGAGGTTTTATACGTTCGAATGTGATTGAAATTTTTTTTTTCATCTTCCACGCTTTTGTCGCCAGATTTGAGGGGAGATACCTTTGGGTTTTTTTTAGACACTTGAACCGCATTAACGGGGGAGATACCTTTACACTGCAAAAACTAGGAGTGTTTGGCGTGTGTTCAAAGTATGTAGAAGTAACACACCATAGAGGCTAGACACGCGTTGCCATATTGATTCTACACACTTATGCATTTGGTAACACGTAATGCGTTACAATTACACACGTAATGCGTTAAAATTAAACAGGTGAGTGTGCAATTTTTACGCATTAAGGCCTTAGGCCACAGTAACGGGTATAAAATCATGTGCGAATTTCACTTTTTTCGTATAAAAAAGTGATTCACTCATAAAATTAATTACACATCTATTTATTATGAATAGCAAGCTGTTAGAAAAAATATATATATATATTTTCGATGTACAAAATGACCGACTACTCGAAACTTCTCGAAACAGCTTTTTTCCAATTGGCGTGACAAATAACTTCAACAATTTTCATTCGATTTACTTCAAATTTAAAAGTTATGTTCCTAATTGCATTTCGCAGAGAAGTACGTACGGAATTTCTGATTAATCGAAAACTTTTCATTTTATGAGCAGTTATAACGAAATTTTTCACTGAAAATTCATTTCTTAAGTTCAAATACCTACAACTTTTCAATAAAACAATGTTTTTTAAATTCCGTACGTACTTCTCTAGGTATTCTAATGTAGATTGACGAGAATTTTTGTTTTTTTTGTTCTAGGTAAAAAATTGTGGATGCTAAATAACACGCCGCGGAGCGCCTAAAAAAATAACAAAAGAAAATATTAGTAGTCGGCGATTTTGTACATCGAAAAAAAAAATATTTTTTTTCTAATAGCTTGATATTCATACTAAATAGATGTGTAATTAATTTTATGAGTGAATCACTTTTTCATACGAAAAAAAATTGTTAATTTCGCACATGATTTTATACCCGTTATTGTGGCCTACCCCCTTAAGTCACTATTTATAGACAAAAATGGTAGTTAAAAAAGTGTCCCACCCAAACAATCTCGGAGATGGATCGTCCGAAACAAAAAAATCAAATGATTTTAGATTCGGTACGTTAATGGCTATAGCGCACATCATACGATTTTTGATATATGCAAAAATAATAAAACGGCTGACATTTTTCGAAAAAACAAAAAAATAAGTGTTTTTCATCGTTTTTTGGAAAAAAAATAGTAAGTAGTAGTCGGCCGTGGATAAAAATAGTAAGTAATAGTAGTAGTCGGCCGTTTTGTACATCGAAAAAGAAAAAATATATTTTCTAACAGCTTGATATTCATACTAAATAGATGTGTAATTAATTTTATGAGTGAATCACTTTTTCATAGGAAAAACATTGTTAAATTCGCACATGATTTTATACCCGTTACTGTGGCCTAAGGCCTTAAATTAGTACACACCTTCGTAGCTGCACTGAAAAAAACTAGGCGTGTTTGACGTGTGTCCGAAGTATGTAGAAGTAACACAACATAAAGGCTAGACATGCGTTGCCATGTCGATTTTAGACACTTATGCATTTGCTAACACGTAATGCGTTACAATTACACACGAGAGTGTGCAATTTCTACGCATTCAATTTCTACACACTTTTACAGCTGTGCCCATCAATAACACGCTTATTCGAACACACATAAAGCGTGTAAAATCAACATACAAGACGCATATTTACACATATTGGACTAAACAACACCCGTTGATATCAACACACGAACAAAAATAACACGGGAAAAAGCAAATAAAAAACAAAAATAACAGTTTAAGTGTGTTGATTGCGCGTTATTGATCATATGTTTTAAAAATCCCCTTGGTTACGGCATCACGTGAAACTCATTAGTTCATTTGACATCGATTGATTAACCGGTTAATTGAAGGCCACATTTGGTCTTAACTTTTGGTTTCATTTATAAATTATTTTTGAGTTTGTCACGTGGAAGAATCTGAAATTGGAATCTATTTTCCAAAACCTCGATAACTGCATTGAATCATTAGCGATGGATTTTTGTTTCGAGCCATCACTGACAAGCAAAAAGCGGCCGTCATCGTGAAGCTGTGTGAGAATCTGGCCTATGCGAAGACAAGGAAAATAGTCACACCTCTCGTACATACTACAGAGTAATATATAAGTACGGTTGAGTTTAGTCCAATAAACGCATATATTTTGACGTGAAAAGCTTTTGTTATTCAATTTATTATTCCGACACATCCCATGTACATACAGTACTGCAAAAATAAGTGGTTTGTTTTTACACACTTTGAGTGTGTAAATGGCTGTACACACTTCTTACACGTTTTAACGTGTGTAAGAAAATAACACACGTAAGTGTGTTGTCTGAACGCATCGATCGGTGTTATTTTTACACCGTTATTTTTCACGCACGTTAAGACGTGTAAAAAGTGTCTACAGCCATTTACACACCTAAAGAGTGCAAAAACGACACATTTATTTTTGGAATGTTGGCGAGGAGAAAATTGCTGATTTTCATGATTTTTTTAAGCAAAGATTTGTTCACCATTTTTTAGACGTACGGTCTGTTTCATTTCTACTTTAGGCTGTTACGTGGTCTTTCAAAATTTATTAATATTTAAAAATAACGGAGGTATGGCACATTGTTCTAATCGGGTTGCGGCGGATGTTGTCAGACGGCGTGACACGTAGCGTCGGCCGGATTAATCTGAAAAAAAATCAACGAAGATTTTTCTTCCATTCACATACACATACGCATAATATGAACTACGAAAAAGTGAGAAATTTTGAAAATCAATTAAATGGTACGCTTTGAAACAAAAACAATGAATTTTCCAAAAAAATGCTATATTTTGCAATAATTTTTTTTTTTTTTCGACAACATTTAGGGTTATGTTTTAGACAATAAAGTTAGAACGATTTACAACAAAATTCATCAGAATGGGTCGGTTAGTTTTTTAGCTATACGTTACGCCAGTTTTGAAAATGCTGTTTAGAAGGCCGTGCTATAATCTCCGCCATTTTGGAAGATTAATTAAAAAAATACCATGTAACAGGCTTAAGTAGTAATAAAACATACCGTAAGTCTCAAAAAGGGTGAAGTAATCTTTACTTAAAAAAAGAATCATGAAAACCAGCAATTGTTGCTCGTCTAAAGGTATCTCCCCTCTTAAGTAACGAAAATCGCTGGAACGGACCCTTAGGATCCTTATTCGCGATCTACAACGTAAATATGTAGAAAAAACAATTTCGAATGGTAGTAAAACAAATAAAGTAAAAAGAATTTCCATCGCGTTCTAACGATATCTTCTTTCATGCTATTGATCTCGCCCTGTTCGTTTCGTTGTGGGTGGATACGCGTATAAGCAAAAATAGGAAAATTCAAGTACTGTCGAACCTCGATATAACGAATCTCTAGGGAAGTTTATTATATCGAGTTTTCGTTATATCGAGGTCATGGTCCTTAAAATGTTATTTAAAAAATATATTAGTACTGCAAATATAGGGATATTTTTTAAAGTACGAAAGGTTTAAATTAGAGCAATTTTTAAAAGCAATTAGCAATTTGAGCATGATGTATATTATGTCGTTGTATGAAGGTTTCAGGTGCCTAACCGAAGGGAATGGACATATCTTCGTTATATCGAGATTCGACTGTATTACGATTACTTATGAAAATCGCGTATTTTTGAAAAACCAGTTTTTCTTTATTTTATGAAATCTTGAGTACTGTCGACGGGTACGCTCCACTTGGGACATTTGTCGACTGGGCTGACCGAGATCAATGGAGCACTGATGTAAGTTGTCGGTAAGTATACCGATCGATAAGAGGTGACTAATTAAATTGAAAGATAAATGCCAAACGGGACTTTAACTCGGATGGTTTACCACGTTCTAATACCGAGGCCAATATCGATTCCCGGAATATGCCACTTGAGGTGTTTCGTCAATCATCCAGTTATCTCATTCCTAACGATATTCTTTATCGAAAGACGTGACTGTTCCCTGGCATTGCCGCGACAAAAGATGAGAGTTTCATTCTGACACGTCGTTATAGTTATATCGAGACGATATTGTGCTCAATTGAGAGGAAACGACGTCAGGAAGTAGCAGGCAAAAAAGTGCGTGTTAACATGTATCGGATACATCTCAACTTTCATATCAAAAAGTGTTATCACGTAATGGAAAGAAAATGAACCTTCATAGTTTTTTTAAGGGGTTACGTGGGTTTCAAGTAAAACAAACAATTTCTCTATTTAAAAAAATATGATATATAAATTATTTTATTCAAAATGTTAAGCACATAAAAAAACAACATTTGAATAATATTTAAAAAAAAATTCATTCAAAAATTTGGGAAATTCAGCCGGTGGGACCCGGTTTCCGGAGACCCCTAAAAAAGTGTCCCCGTGGTGGTCAGGATAACTCATGATAGCTTTATGAGAAATTAAAAAACCAAATATTTTCTGTTAGTAGATAAGTATAGCTCGTGATTGAAAAAAGGATTTAAAAAAAATGAAATTTGAATTTTTGGCAGAGTCGTATGCAAAATAGTTCAATTTTTGGTACAGTTTACACTACGTATAGCCTTGTAAAATTAGTTGTAATCGAAAAAAAACCCTTCGTTCCATCACTAGTCAATGCTATTTTGAAGAAGTGTGCAAAATTTCAATAAGATCGGTGCATTAGTTTTTGAGAAATCGTGTCCACCGTCTTCAAAGATAGTGTTTTGAGAAAAATGCGATTACCTACGTTGCTCCCGGCCGGTCTTTCCCAAAGGCTCTCTCTCCTAGACTTTTACTTCGATTGACTTAAAACTTTGTGAAATTATTCTAGACATATTGTACTATTAGATAATAAAATATAAAAAAATGCATTTTTTTCAATTTTCGAACTCACGTAATCCCTCAATGCTGCGACATTCTGGTAAAATCTACACGCATGGAGGCGTTTTCATTTCTGACAACTAATAAATATGGGAGAAGTTCGTGTATTCCGTTAACACACAATCAGTTAGCTTCGCTCAGATTCGATATTAATGGGTTACATCTAACTCATGGCCGGAAAAAGAGGAATTTTCGTGAAGTTTTTCTGGCAAAACGAGTGCGGTTCTGACATTTGTTTTCTATATTGAAGAGTATGGTGTCAAGTATATTTGACAAGTTGTGTATTGAAAAATATTTATAAATATGGTGGATACAATAGTTTGTGCACTGCTGCTCGGAAACAAATCATATGAAATAAAAAATCAAACGCACGAAGGGTTCAATGAAAAAATAATTTTTGGAAAAACGGCCCCTGTCCAAAGTAAAAGTATGGATTGTCAATGATGAAAAAACTATGCACCGAACAAAATACTTCTTTTACGCACTGCTTTTTGATACGTGAAAGTTGCTTGCAAAATGTTAAAGTTCATCAGTGCAGTGATTTTTGAGATGACAATTATCAACGATTATTGATAATTGGGTCAAAACGTACAAGCGTTACTCACGCCTACGCAATATATATATTTTTATACGTATACTCCACTGGGGGTGGCAACTAACGGAGTAGGATTTTTTTCACCTTTTACCCCCCCCCCCCCCCCTCCCCCATAAGGCTATATTGCGGCGAAAAAAAATCGTTAAAAAAATTACGTGGCTACTTTTGGTTCGGACTACCCATAACACCAATAAAAAAGATGGCAATCTTCATATCGCTGAAGACACGATTTTTTTCAACTTTCATCCCCCTATTAAGGGTAGGTGCCGTTTGTCGAAATCCCTTGGAATGTTTTGTACGATCTTTTGAAGACATCTCAAAACGGAGTGTACAATAGATTACTTTAAATTCAGAAATAAAATCAAAAACATTTTCGTTGCTATCAGACCCATTACAACATGAGACCATTTGGTTTTAAATTCGAGAGATGGCAAAAATTGCGTTGAATTTTGCATTGCAAAATTTCGCAGCTTAAGGTAGTAGGATTATCAAGAAGAAGAAAACTTTCAGACTTGAATCTTTTTTTAAGATGTTAACGAATACGTAATGCACTCTTTATCCAAATTTGAACCATATTGACCGCTCAGTTTTTTTGTACTAAAATTTCAAATTCGAGCACCTCGTGCTAATAAACCACATCGTCTTATGAAGATGATCGATCGAAAGTGCGGTGATCACGTCTTTGCTGCTCATGTATTGAACCAAGATCGTTGGAAAACCGAAGTTCGAAAAATTAGACATTATAGATTTTGCAAAACATCGTAAATTCGAACTCTTAAGGTAGGTTTACACTACGACACTTTGGTGTATACACTCAATGTATACATCGAGTGTCTGTGTGTGAACTCCACTGTCTGATTTCGCGACATTTATTGCGACATCTCGCTAGGTGTCGCGCCGAGCGCCGTGTGAACAGGTTGTGTCTGAGTGTCTGCCGCAGTGTTCAAGTTTTCGAACCGGCGCGAAATTATCCAGACACTCGCGACCCGCGTTAAATAAAAAGGGCCATTACGTGGAGCAAGGAGAGCATTTAAAATTTGATATCTCTTGTGGAAGGACTGCCTGAACTTTGGCAAATATGTTGTGCTGATTATAAAAATAGAGTAAAAAAACAAGTAGCACTTCAATACTGAGCGGAACGGTTTGGCACAATATCAGCTAAAGTCGGCAGAAAAAATGGTAATTTAAGAACACAGCTTAAGGGGCTATACCAGTGTGAACGCTGGAAATTTGGGTGATTTTCAGGATTTTTTGGAAGAAAAGTACTCAATTAAATGTTTTGAAAAATTAAAAATACATTTGACCTATATTACATAATTTTTTCATTGAAAAATATTGAGATCCAAGCGACTTATGCTGCCTTCGCAGGCGCAAAAAAAAAGTTCCTCCACTGCTGACATGATTCCGGCTGATTGAGTAGCTAAAACCGAAAAAGGAAAAAAAAATGTCGTTAAACTGGAAGGTATTTCCTGTACAATGACGTAGGATTTTTGAAAAATATAAAAATCTAACAAAATGGCGTAGTTATGAAAAAAGTCTGTTTTCTTGCCTATAAAATGGTCGTTTTTTTCAATACCAAATCGTCAATTTTCATCCAATCAAAAATATCCTACGTCATTGTAGAGTAAATATATTCAAGAGTACTCAGCTCAAATTTCAAGTCAATCGGATCTCTTTGAGTTGCAACGTCAGCAAATTTGAAAAATCTCATTTAGAGAAAATGCGTTTTAAGATTTAACTATCGATTTTTGCAAGATAAAATGATATTGATGTATATAACATAAATGATAATGATATTCTTGAAAGAATAAACTGTCGAAAAAGGGGGAAAAAATCGATTTTTTAAAGTGTCACACTGGTATAGCCCCTTAATAACAGCGCACAAAATTACGGCTGCCGCCGCACGGCGTTTCTTCATGGCGTCCGAGCGGGTACTGCAGACGTGTCAGTAGTTTTGTGTGTGAACATCTGAGACACTTGTGTACCGACACCACAGTACAGACACTTTCTGAGACACTGAAACCGTCTTATGTGTAAACAGAACGGACATTAGTGTCAGCCATTTGTGTCGCAATAAGTGTCGTAGTCTATGCAGACCTTAACGTGTAGTTCAAGCACTACATTATAAAAAGATTTAAAAGACTCGGCAACGTCGGCCGTAATACCTGATGCATTTGGCGAGCATAACCTAGCTCAGGGGGTGTTCACTCAATGCTTTTAGATAGAGCCGAATTTCGTCACCCCGAGAACATGAGCAGTACCAACATAACTACACGAAAACTATAGCTATAAATTTCTATAGTTATTTCGTTTTACGACCAGTAAGGTCAACAAGACCTAGGATACTAGTGGCGCTCTCTCTCTCTTGACTGTTTATGAAAAATAAGAGCGCCAAAATGTTGAAAAAGAAATGAAACTACATATTATTAATAAAAATGTCAATAAAAAACGATTTAATAATTCGAAAAAAATTAATAGAACGATAAAATTAATCAAACATTTTGCTCAGAATTCGGTTCCATTTGAAGTAATCGCGATAGAGGTTAGTCTACAAATTTTACTGTACTTGCAGTTCTTCAGTTATTGGAAAACGGTGAAATTTACACTTGTTTTTTTCTTTTGGTACGTTGATAAATAAAAACTCTACAACTTGAAATTGGTACAAAAAAAATAACAATTGACCACAATTACTCCGTAATATGAATTTAAAAAGACAACAGAAAGTAAGGAAGGAAATGAGCTAAAAAATAAAAGTATACAAAAATAGAAGAGATAATCTATTTTCGACCTGGGATCGCAGTAAAATCGGCTACAAGAATAACAAAATATGTTTTACCGGTAGAGGGACGCACTTATTATTGTTTTCAGTGCTGCCACACTTACGCTATCGGATTATCGAGATTTTTATTTCGTTAAGTTGTCGCTTGGATATTCCCGGACTCTGATAAAATTCGGCATGGTGGGGGCCCAGAGTGAACAGCCCCTGACCTAGCTCTGCACCATAATCTAACCTTTCACATCAGTAATCTTGAAAATATAGATCTACAGCAATGGATAAATAACCTCCTGACAGCTTCTACTCAATTAAAAAAATGCATAACACCCGCGTCGTACCGAACTGTGAGAAAAGTTTTCAAAATCATAGTGAAAAGCGATCATTGTTCAAAGGTCCACAGGACGAAGAATTGCGTCGAAAATGGGAAGTCGCAATCAAGTGCTAAATACGTCGCAACACGTTTGCGAACGTCATTTCGAGCCAGAAAGTATCGTGCGAAAGTTTGTGAAACACGGTCCAGATGGACAAATTTTCATTGATGTAATTGTGAATTGTTTACATCTATAATTTTATGGACTTTATTTTTCCGCCTTATATAAAGCCAACAAGTTGTACAAAATCGTTGTAACGTTAATTTCTAACAAATTCTAATACTCTAGAAAAAAGAGTTAGCGCCAGTACATGTGTTCACAACGTTTCTAAAAATCTAAACTACCTGAAGAAAAAAACATGCATTTCGCATACTAAGAATAAACATTAATTATAAGGAAAAAAATTTTAACCGCACAAATTTGTTCATACCCCATCTGCTCCAATGGCGAAAGACCAAATCATAACATTACAGAGGTGCGAGCATCCGAGAAATACAGTCTACTGAAATAATAATTCTCATTCTGCCCGGGGGATCAGGAGTGGAAAAAACTCAATCATATTCCATTTATATAGCGCTTACAAATATCGGGTTTTTTAGTTTTGGCTACCCATTGTACACTTCTTACGCCTTCTGAGGACTTTCTATTACTGTGTCTATTGAAAATGTAGAAAGTGTAGCTAAGACGAACTGACTCTACGTTTATTTCGAAAAATCTGTGCCTTTGCACAGCTGTTCGGACCTGCGTTCGATTGGCTAACTTCTACCTAGCAGCGCTTCTGGCAGCAAAAGCGAGAACTGCCATTTTGCCTCATTATCTGAGTCACTCCCCATCCTAGGAGTTTCCAAACCTGTATGTAAAACCGTGGTCCCGGGTGTCATCTTTAAGCAGCGCAAACGCGACGTTGTCAGGTTCTTGTTCAAAGTTCCATAACATTATTTATGGAGTTTTACAATTGATCGCGCATCAATAAAATGTTCAATTACAATTTTACCCATAATATTAATTGCGATAAAGTAATTCAGGGTTACTTAAAGAAGATTCCAACAGATTTGGCGCAAAGGTTTTTGGTCCGTTTTATGGCAAAACTGTTTTTGTAAATATGACGGAGACTACTCCAGAGCAGGGTTGCGAAATTTGCAATGAAAAAATAATGCATTATTCATTGCGTTTTTAATGGGTTATGAAAAAATATTTCATTACCCATTACAGTACATTCAGTAATGTAAAAACATTCTATTACTCATTACATTATAGTTTGCAATGTAAACAATTTCCGTTACTCATTACTTCGGATTTTGTAATATAAAAAATGTACATTACTCATTACATTACATTTTGTAATGTGAAACATTTTCATTACAAAATGCAGTGTAATGTGTAATGACACAAAAATTCATTAAACATTACATTGCAATGGGCAATGGAATTTTTTACATAACAAAATATAAGGTAGTGAGTAATTGAATTTGTTCATATTACAAATGTAATGTGAAAAATCTCCATTACTATTTAGAAGGTAATATGTATTATTATTCGTTTCCCATCGGGTCAGATCGACCCAGTGCAAAAAACGCTGCCCCTAATGGGAAACAAATAATAATCCTCATTACATTGTAATGAGTAATGGAGATTTTTTACATTGCATTGCATTATTAATGTGAAAAAATTCCATTACTCATTACCTTATATTTTGTAATGTAAAGAAAATCCATTACTCATTACATTACATTTTGTAATGTAAACAAATTCCATTACCCATTACAAAATGTAATGTAATGGGTAATGAAATTTTGTTTCATCACAAAATGTAAAATAATGAGTAATGAAAACGCTAATGCATTACAAAAAGTAATGCAGTATTTGCAACCCTGCTCCAGAGTCGTTTGAGATCTGATTTTCCGGTTTTTATTAGTAATTATGCATTGAATAAAACCTTTACCACAAATTTAGCACATCGGAATAGACTATACGAATATTCAACACAAATTAACATAAATGAGAACAACTGTAGGTAACATAAATTTAGTATCTTTGTTGACCCTGAAGTCGTTCCTCCTTAAGGTTGTAGATCTCTAATAAGAATGCCAAAAAACGGCTCGAATGATTTTCGTAGCCTAAATTTGTATAAGAAATTGGACAATTGAAAAACAATTTCATTGGGTTCCAACGATGGAAGCTTCAACATCGTCCAATTTCGACGTGACCGATCGCTCGTGCCACGCTCTCAGGCCGTTCGCCAGGATGGAATATTCGCGATCGTGTACAGTTCCCAGAATTTCAAGAGGCGCGACTCTCGAAGCAAAAATGAGCGAGTTCGCGAGAGTAGTTCGCATATCCACGACGTAACGGTGAGTCACGACTGACGTAAATCAAGCGGAATCGTTGGAGGGCACACACTCTCAAGCGATCGAGAACATTGGAAAACGGAGCAAAGTGCAAAGGAGCAAAAGGAGCAACGTTTCAATGAATCGTCACGTCAATGGATGCTGTTCGTAATACGGCCGTAATTGTGCGTCAGATGCTATCAATACATCAGAACCTCGTTTTTTTTGCCGCACCAACAAACCGCCGTTTCCTTTATTTTCACATTATTTCATCACCGAGTAAGAAAGATAAACTGTCAATCGGAGAAACTTCTTCGATACTCGGATCGAAAAATGTTGATGCTCGGCCAATTAATGATACTTGTTGCCCTACAAAATAAATATCGATATACCTTTACCAGCTTATTCGCCAGATGTAAAAAATGTTTCTTGCAGCACTAATCAATTGAAGAAAGAAATAAATAAACATGGGATTAGCAATTTCCTTGCCAATCTCATGCAAAAACGTGAGGTTGTAATCTTACGAAACAAATATCACGATTGCAAATCGTTCCTGTACGAGGAAGTTAAAATTACCCGGTGAGTTGTTAACAAGCGGAATAATGGGAGAAACGAGAAGTCGTTAAACTATCGTGGAACGTGGGAAAAACGAGAAACCAGAAGCGAAGGCCTCTTTTTTCGCTATGCTACATGATATATTCATGCGAGTCCAATTCAATGTTACCAGGAAGTCCTGGATGAACAAACACATTTTTGTAAATGTATCACTGTGACGTGAACAAACATTATTAAATTTGTGTATACGTTACATCTGCAATTAAAAATAAATATGTACCATACGCCTGTAAAAACTTGAAGTAAATGGACGATGCATTATTTTTTCATTATTTTCATGATGTTGGAGTTCGTAGCGTTGGAGTGCAAACGAATTTTTTCTTCTCAATTGCCCAATTGGTTTTGCTGATTTAAAGGGCTACATCTACTTAGAGGCCTGAAAAAGAAACGCATTTTTTTAACACAACGGTACATGTATTGAGATGTATATGACATATATGTATGTAATACACATGTATATGACATATATGTAGGTAAAAAAAAACAAAAATATGGCGGATGATGAAATTTTTTCTCGACGTTTGGCGGTCGATACTCTCCAGCTTAAACGGTCCATCCGAAATCTACAAATCAAATGGGTTATTCAAGTTAACAACGAATACGACTCGTTGACGATCGTCAATTTTTGGAATATTTTTTTTAAACGACGTGGCGAAGAATTGAAACTCGAGCATAAAAAAATCTATGAAAAAAGTCGTCCTTTTTAGGTTACCATTAAAAAATGAAGATCGATTTTTAAAAAGTGAGATCGTCATCGACCTTTAAATGTGTCTCACCGTATCTTATGTAGATTTGGAAAAAAATCCATCAAGTGGTTCTAGAGATATCGTGTCCACCGACTTTAAAACAGTGTTTCGAGAAAAACGCGTTAAAGGCAGTCATCCCGTGTGATTGGGTAAAAAAATCGAGATCTGATGCCAGGGAGCAACGATCAGCTTTGAGGGATTTTTTTGAGAAAACTGAAGGTTCACTTTATGGGCCAGGCATAGCAGATCAAGGGTGAGTCAAAATTGTATTGGTCATAATCGTATTTGAACCTTTGAACGTGTTTTTCTCAAAATTGTATTTTTCAAACTGGTGTCCACGATATCTCGAAATCTATCGAACGAAGTCCTTTGAAATTTGAATGACTCATTCAGTACGCATGTAGACACTTTGCCAACTAGGATAATTCTGATTTATCAAGCCATTTTTTCAATGTTGAAGAAGTCATGAAAAGACATCAAAATTCAACCAACAATTTAGAGTGACTTAAATTCAAGATGTCTCGCGAAAATGGCTCCAGCGTCACCATTTTGAATAATTTTTCAATATAATTTTTTTTTGTTCACTTGTAGATATGACTAATAACATCCTTGAATATTATTACCCTTCTACGTTTCCGTCTACCCAAAAAAAAATCGCGATAAAACGCTCAATTTTAGACGTTTACAGTGGTGTTACCTCTTAAAGTTTAAAGTATGGTGCTGCTACCGCTGACTCTTAAAAGCTGTAGCTCATTCAATTTTAGGATTTTTTCAAGGAACATAGCTAAAAGCTGATCGAATAAAAATATTTTTGGAAAATACAAAAGCTATCGAATAAAAATATGTTTGGAAAATACAATTTTTTTACCCACCTAGGTAGATGTAGCCCGTTAACAATGTATATCGCTGAAACATTTTTAACGCCCGTATTGGAGATCTAGTATTTAAATCAATGTCAAAAGATTTTCAATTAAATGAATCGACGTACAAATAAATTTTATTGCATTTCAAGCATGCCAATTTGCAGTATTCGTTTTCACCGATTGAGTACTTAGAACGCTCAATCGTCACCCTTGGTTAAGGGGTTCCGTGGATTTCAAAGCCAAAAAAAGCATACTTTCTCTATTAAAAAAATATAATATATGAATTATTTTATTAAAAATGTTAACCACATAAAAGAGCAACATTTCAACAATATTTTTTAAAAACACATCCAAAAATTTGGGAAATTCAGCTGGTCGGACCTGGTTTCCGGAGACCCCTAAAAAAAGTGTCCTCGTCGTGATCAGGATAACTCATGATAGCTTTATCTGAAATTAAAAAACCATTTTTTTCTGTTAGTAGACAAGTAGAGCTCGTGATTGAGAAAAGAATTTTTTTTTATTGAAATTTCAATTTTTGGCAGAGTTGAATGCAACATAGTTCAATTTTTGGTACAATTTGCACTACGTAAGTAAATTAGTTGTAATCGAAAAAAATTGTAAAATTAGTTGTAGACCAAACAAAATCTTCGTTAAATCGCTAATCAATGCTATTTTGAAGAAGTGTGCAAAATTTCAATAAAATCGATGCATTAGTTTTTGAGAAATCGTGTCCACCGACTTCAAAAATAGTGCTCTGAGAAAAATGCGATTAAAGTTTTAAGTAGAAATAAAACGAAGACATTTTTT
The DNA here is from genome assembly GCA_944452715.1 of Ophion slaviceki. Taxonomy (NCBI): domain Eukaryota; kingdom Metazoa; phylum Arthropoda; class Insecta; order Hymenoptera; family Ichneumonidae; genus Ophion; species Ophion slaviceki. The sequence continues at coordinate 13,013,486 of OX101790.1, forward strand.
TTTAATTTACATAAAATCGTCGATTCCAGCTCCATAAAGCAAAGATCCTCCTGCAGCTATGATGTGCATCCTTTTGTTCTCGCCTTGATTAAAAAAAATTCAAACCCACATAACCCCTTAAACCTGAACAAATTCCACCCGGGCCAAGGTGATACACCGAAAAAATTCAGCCCGATGCACTCTTTATCGGCGTGTTAATGTATAATTATAATATTAATATATTTATAGACGTATACTTATTTATAATCTTGGCCTGTTCGACCCGAAATTTTAGTTTCCCCTCCATCCGCGGCACTGACGAGACATTTGCATAATTTGGCGAGACGCGATATGAAAATTCTTGCCCGTGATCACAATTATCAACAACATTCGGGTAATGAAATCTTGCGTTACGTCTTGAAAGGAAGTTTCATTCTGACGTCAGTGCGCGCGGGTAAGTCTATTCGCCGCGAATTAACGGGAGAGACGACTGAAATTCCAGTTTTTCTCATACGCACGCGCCTCGTGTGCGCCTCGCTAAAACTGGAGTTCGGTCAGGAAATGATAGTAATTTCAATCTGTAAGTATTCAGCGAGGCTAATCAAAGCTATGTAGCGACTGGGTTGATTCCGAGTCTGCATTTCGCCCGTTCGACTGTATCTCTCGAGCACACGCACGACACAGCCACTTAATTTTCAGTCTCGATTTTTTTTTCGCTATTTTCTCGGAATTCTTGTTTTTTTCTTCTTACGCGCCCGCGCATTCACACACGTGTCCCTCGTGGAGCGCCTGCGGTTCCATAAATAGGACAGTGATTCGGAAATAATACACGGATGTTAAGAGCGTGGTAAAAATTGCCCACGGGAATATGATTAGAGGGCTGAAATGGGACGACGCTTCGAGTTACTCCCCTCGATGATTGATCGATGCGCGCGATAATAAAAAAAACTCCACGTTCGCGTCTTAAGTTTTGCTCTGTTTCAAATTACTAAAAGTTGCGGGGATAATTAAAATGAGCAATGTCAAAGAAATTAAAAACTACACAAGTTCAGAAAATATGTATGATATTGAAGTTTGCATCGTTGGAACGCAACGAAAGATTAGTAGCCCAATTTTTTTGGCACATTTAGCCCCTCTAACAATTTTCAGGATTTTCATTAGGGATCGTAAACCTGAATATGTAAGAAAAGATTTTGGATGATAACGAAAATAAGGCGGCCAAAAAATTGACATCGTAAAAATGTATGGGAAAGGAAGAATACGAAATATCGATTGGTATTCCAATTTTATTGATGTATTTTGCTCATTTTTTTATAATGGATTTTGCCTATTTTTAAGATAATTTATTTGTCCATTTTTATTAAAATATTGTAATATTAATGTATAATAAAATATTAATATATTCATAGCACATGATTATTTATAATCCTGCCCTATTCGACTCAAGACTTTCCTTATAAAATGGGCGCGTGATTTTTCTACTCTTTTTCGGAACTCATGGATTCTGTTGTTTTCCCAACCGTTTCAATGCGGGCTCAGTGACCCAGGTAGGAAATCAAAAGGCTGACGATGGAAACAAGCTTGTGCTAGCCTTGTTTCACCGAGCCTGAGTGAGACAGACCTGGCCCAGGTTTCATTGCATCGTTTGGAGCAGCCTGGAACCAAGACTGGCTGCTTAGCCTAAACTCAGGGTTATTTCAAGCTTTATTCAGCCGGTGAATTTTGAGGCTGAAAAATCAAGGCTGGATGCAGGCTTGTTTCAGGTTGTGATAAAATAAAATAAGTTTAAAATAATATATTTTCTGTACTTTTATGAAAAAAAAATTTAGCAATAAATTTGTCGGGTGCGAAGGCACGAAAAACGAAAGCGAAGGAGGCAGCTCAGAACATTTAAACATATGCTCTTATCGATATTTATGAGGTACACAAAAAAGTGTATACGAAAATAAAAGTACGCAATAAAATAAAGTATTGTTTTTAAAAATATTTTTTATATATATTTTCTAACAAATAATATAACAAATAATAAATATATATAATAAATCAAATGAATTCTTTACAAATTTATTAAATTTACCCCAATGTAGAATATAGAAAACTAAAAACAGGCCTCATATAGCCTCGGGAAGAGTTTGGGAAAAGCCTGGTCATAAATGCTCGTGAAGGCTTCATTAAGGCTCGTTTTGAGCCTTGTTGTTTCGTCGTTTCAGGCTTAGTACAGGCTTTTCTACCAGCCTTTGGTCAAGCCTGTGTGCAAGAGCCTGAAACTACGTTATCATTCAGAGGTTCAGCTAGGCCTGAAATCAGGCTGGTGCTCAGCCTGAATTAAAAAATGTGAGCCTTGTTTCAGAGCTTGGCGAGCCCTTTTTTCATCGTCAATTCCTACCTGGGGAATGTTTGGGAAGGACTTACAATTGTTAAGGAGTCTTCTCAATTTAGACGCTAAAAAAGGGTATTTTCATAATTTTTTAAATATAGGTTTGTATTATAGATATTGATATAAAAGTTGTTATACTTAATAAACACACTTCCGAGATACATATTTAAAAAAATGTATGTATTTATGTAACCCAAACAAACTATAAAAGCGTTTTTCTCGAAACAACGTTTTTCGACGGCTTGTTGATAAAATCTTTGAAACTACTGAACCGATCCTTATGAAATGTTAACCACATATTCTCTACTACTATAGCTATAGCGCATATCAAGATTTTCTTTAAATTTTGATATTTACTATTTTTTGCCGAAAACGGTGAATAAAACACGTTTTTTTTGTTTTTTTCGAAAAATGTCCGCCGTTTTGTTATTTTTGCATATATAGAAAATCGTATGATATGCACTATAGCCATTAACATACTGAATCTAAAACCGTTTGATTTTTTGTTTCGGATGATCCATTTCCGAGATTTCATCAACAGCGCAGACCTACAATTTTTTGAGACATTTTTTTAACTACTATTTTCGTCTATAAATAGTGACTTAAATAAATTTTCTTTTTTTAAATGTCTTTCGAAATCCTTTTTTTAATATGCGGATCCTTTAATACTGTCCGGAAATATCCTTTTTAGTGTCTAAAGTGAGAAGACTCCTTAAGATGGGCTCGAATCACTGAGACTTTTGAAGTGTCAGACCAGTGCTGAACCCAGTGTGGCGATATTCGATTGAAACATATTTTTACTATATATAAATACTATTATTGATGATGATACATATATGGGTGATTCTCCCGAAATTATCACTTTGAAGGACAACGAAATTTATAAACAAAAGTATTTCATTTTTTCAGTCGAAAATTGCCATTGACTTCAGTTCTAATCGATACTATATAATCACCTATGGATCACACCGATTTTTCAGTTCTGAGAGATTTATCATGTCAGGAGAAACCCGGAGGAATGGCGCTTCAAACGGGCTTTTATGCACAGCGCGGCATTCTACGTTTTTCTAACCTCACAATATAACGATGAGTAGGTGTCTAAAAGTTCTCCTTAAACAGGTAGAGAACGACTTATTTCATTGAAAAATGATACGGTTAAGAATGCCCAGAGGAATTACTCCTTCGCCTGTGACACCACCTCATAACACACAAGGTCTGTAGAAAAAAAATCTTAAACTACCATAATCATACGCAGAATCTCTTCGGAAACGTAGATGCAGGAGGCATTGCTCTAGCAAGCATGATCAGCTAGCCCGCCACATAATATATGAACTGATCTGCAGTTCTCCAGGGGAATAATTGAGAAAACCCGTTACAAAATGTCGTTATTTATTGTGAGATACCTGTGCTTTTTATTTTGTTTGTTTTTAAAGCCGGTATTAAATAAATGTCCAATGGTTTTAAGGAATATTTTTTAGCATTGAAAATGCTTTTAAAAATGTATATTTGTTGAGGTCGGCTAGGTATAGGGATGGATGGATGGATATTCACATGTACCTGTTTTTTATTACCCGAAATATCTCATTGCATTTGTTGCACTTTGTGTAACATTTGTCAGATGTTTTCTCATATTTTGGAATTTTTAGTACCTCTTCAGCTCGCTAGTGGTATATGAAGTCTGGATAGTTACACTCCAGAGGAATGATGTTCGTAGTCCAAATTCAGGACAAAAAAAGAATAACGATGATTTTTCTGCCGAATCTGTTCTGTAGGAAGATTTCGAAATATTTCAAACTGTTATATTTTTTTTTAAACCTACAATGTAAATTAATACTATCTCTTAAAACAGTCATATTACCTGCAAAATGATAATTTCGGGAGAGTTACTCAAATATATACATATATAGTAAAATTTTTACAATGAGCAACATCCCGAAGCCTAGGTAGGTGACGATGAGATTAGCGACGTAATGATGGAATTGTTTGATTTCTAAAAATAAAGTTATTCGGGTTCGACGACATTTTCGCCGGTTCTGAATGATTTGACAAATCGCCAAAAACGTATGAATATTTTTTAAAGTTCGTGGAACGAATGTTTATACTTTATTGTGCAAAAAAAAACAAAAAAGTAGCGCTGTTCTTGAATTCCTAAGGAATTGCTGCTGGTGACACTCGTCCGAATATAAACTAGGCACAAGGGGGGAACCTAAAAATGAGTGAATACTCATTGAAATGTTCTGAATATGGTGAGGATAGAAATGTTGGAAACGAAAAAGCATTTATAATCCTTAATTTTATATCCACAATAAAGCACGAAGATTTTGAGGATTCCAGCGAGATCAGCGACTTTGGATTATCCCAACACCATTGATCCCCTCAAAAACGTGCTGTTCCTTCGTGGATATGAAATTAACGATTAAAAATGTTTTTTCCCTTCTCAGCAATGTTTCCCCAACATATTAATATTGCATGTCGAGGGCATTGAAGGATGCTCTAACGAGTTTTGCAATTGCGTTCACGGGTTTTGACAAACGATGCGTTCTTGGTGTCCGCAGATAAAATTTGCGAGAAACGGCACCGAGTCCCATTCTCTAACGGATATTTGAGCGGGAAAATTATTCGCGAAGCAATTTGAGAACATTCGTGTCCAAGGATGATGGAGTTTCTGAAATGGTTCTTCAAAGACAGGCGCGAGGGTGAAGACAAAAAAGGCCTCTACTTGCAGTCATTTTCTATGCGGCATACGGCTGGAAATAAAGCGTGGGCCAAATTGGCACTAATCTCGTGTACATCGCTGCTGATGCGAATATACGCGCAGCAAGAGGAACGCGAAAGACGCAGACCGCTTGGCACCTAATCGCATGGCGATGTGAACATACCAAGTGTTGAGTTGCATTTGCACACACGACTATATCCCTGCTCCATCTCCGTTCTCTTTCAACTCTTGACAAGCAACTAGTCACTTCCCTTCGCGCGTAACGCCGCTCTCTTCTCCATATGCCGCGCGTGCAACAACAACGAGCAGCGGGCAGTTTAAAAAATCCAACCACGAGGCGAATGCATCTCGCGCATATGCACACGCTTAGCTTTATGTCCCCGCTCGATTCCCATGCCCCTCTCATTCTCACGATCTTTCGCTGGAATCGACCCTCACCCCCGTATTTAACGATGCAAAATATGCGCGCAAAGATCTTTTCGAACGGAAAAATTGCACATTATTCCTGTGGCAGTTTCCAAAGTGGATGGAAATTGAACTCGTCTTCGACGCTAGTGAAAGCGCGGCTGGAGGGTACCGTAAAACGGAGTTTAATTGACATTAAGGGTAACTTTAACAGTTTTTGAGGCTACTTTCAGCGGTAGTGTGCGAGTACATTAATTAGTTTCAAAAAATGTTTCTATTGTTGCTCAAATTGATTGTAATGTAGCTAAAGTTGATTTTGATCTCAATGATAATTAAAAGACTGGCTAAGTGCCCATAATAGTACACTGAGAAAAAAAATCGTTGAATGTGCAAAATGCATTTTGTTGTCTCGAAATTTTGTTGTTTTATCAGTTGCTCAGACATGATAAATAAGCAGATAGTTTAAATGTAGCTTTGGTTACTGCCCAACTATACTGTTTTGTTATGCTAATCAAAAATCAAGTTGAACGTATTGAAACATACAATTTTGTTAAACCAACTGAATTTTGGATGGATGAACGAATTTTTTTTTTCAGTGTTCCCTAGGTACTTTATATTTTTGTGGAGAATGTTTCCTTAAGGAGTTACGTGGGTTTCGAAACCGAAAAAGCATGTTTTCTCTATTAAAAGAAATATAATGTATAAACTATTTTATTCTAAATGTTAAGCGCATAAACGAGCAATATTGCAACGATGTTAATTTAAAAAATTATCAGAAGATTTGGGAAATTCAGCCGGTGAGAACTGATTTCCGGAGACCCCGAAAAAAAGTGTCCTCGTGGTGGTCAGGATAACTCATGATAGCTTCATCTAAAATTTAAAAACCAATTCTTTTCCTGTTAGTAGATAAGTATAGCTCGTGATTGAACGAAGGATTTTTTTAAAAGTGGAAATTTGAATTTTTGACAGAGTTGTGTGCAAAATAGTACAATTTTTGCCACAATTTACACTACGTACAGTCTTGTAAAATTAGTTGTAATCGAAAAAAAATCTTCGTTCAATCACTAGTCAATGCTATTTTGAAGAAGTGTGCAAAATCTTGCAGCATTGTACATATCTTTGAAAATTTTGAAAAAAAAACGCTTCTTATTGAGACGAAGCTTCTTCTACGAGGAAGAAAAAATAAGGACCTTCTCTGGAAACTATTTTTAATTAAATTAAATGTGAGTTGTCACGTATGACATTTTTTCCTTATTACTAACAACTATTACTAACAACGACTACTCACTACGATTTTCCTCAATACTAACAACTATTACTAACAACGAGTAAACCTAACCGAGCAACATGAAAAAAACGTTTATTTATCTTCATACCGAGAAGAGCAATATAATAATAAGGACTTCATATCGCTGGAGTTTTGATACTCTTGATCCAGAAAACAATACGTTGGCCTCGAAACACCTAATGGCGAACTTACGTCAATTGCGTTACGAGTATACCGACAAGCTCAAGGAAAAGGCTTACATATGCGTTATCTCCTAAATTCTTAAATAGGAAAATGTAAACCTCTACATTTCTTAGAATTGGAGACGGAAATTCAAATTTAGCTAAGCAGGACCTTCATCGACGCGTGAAACACAACAGGAAACTAAAAACCGAAAACCAAAAACTAAAAACAGACATAGCCTCAAAAATACTAAAACGGCGATTTAACGAAGTCCAAAGCTGGTTACATAAGTGGTGGATCAAGGCTAGCGACACCAAATTCATCCACATCACTTTCACTATGAAAAAAATGACTGCCCGATCGTAAAACTTAATGGCCAACCTCTTTCATGAGCTGAAGTAATCAAGTACTGAGGCGTGTACTTGGACCGTAGGCTAACTTGGACGAGCCACATCAAACACAAAGAGAAAGAACTAGATATTCGGCTAAAAAAATGTACCGGCTCATAGGAAAGCGGTCAAAGCAATCCCTGAACAAAAAATCCTATCACACCAAACGACACTAGTGCCAATCTGGACCTACGGCATCTAACTTTGTGGAACGGCCAGCAACTCAAACATCGAGATTTTGCAACGATTCCAAGCAAAAACTCTGAGAGCCATAGCGAATGCCCCGTGATATATCACTAACGTCAACTTACACAAAGATCTTGGGATTGGCATGGTTAAAAACATAGCCCGAAAACTATGTAGGGTCAAAGTAGGAACAGTGACAACAGTGGGTACACTGAACCTTTTCTGTTTCTCAGAAGTGGACGTGGATATGTGTGCGTCTTTTTCACATTACAACCCTCGGATGCAAATAGGTTTGAACCTGTCTGTGAGTCGCTCTTTAGCAATTCAGTTGTGAGAGGTGATTTTATGTTATTTTTGGTGTCAAAAGTTGAACAACCAGCTGAGTTTGTATGTTTTTTGCTCCTTTACCTATCGCAGTTATGTTCGAAGTCATTGTTCTCCGGCAATATACAGCTATATTGCGGTATTTGAACATTGTGTTTGTTAACCTAACAAAAATAGAAACTTGTCAGTACCCGTTTCAGAAAAAAAGAGAGGGCCGGTACACAGTGGCTCAATTTTTCGGGGTACACAGAGGTAAGCCATAATATAAATATTTTCGCGTTGTGATTTAGATTATTGATCTTATGATTGTGATTGATTATGATTGATCTTATAATATGCTATCCTCTTTTAAATCAATTTTTCAATAGTTTATTGAACAATACTCCCCATTGTATAGAGAAAAGCACTCCATTTCCTACAAGTGGATAATGGATCAGGATAAATTTCTTCAAATTTTGCTTGATTTTCAAATTTTGTTTGACTGTGAAATTAGGCATGTTTCACTGTGTACACCTCCAAGTGCACAGCGGATCAAATCCCATTTTTAAAAAATGGTTATTATCTCAATATCTATTGGGTTAGGCCGTTCAGTGTCTTTCAAAAAAATGAAGCCATTGAACACACCTCACGTTTAGTTAAGGTTTCATTGAGATTGTGTGAAGGTTAGGCAGACGGTTAGGCAGCTTTAGACCTATGAAAAAAAAATGATCAACTGATCCGACTCTGACCCTACTAGCTACGAAACGAGACTCGGAGAGCATCCAAGTGCGCTGGCATCCAGCTTATTAGATCGAAGAACCATATCGATGAGATTAAAAAATACAAGCCAGTAGATCTACAAAAGTGGTTTCGTGCTCTTTAAACACCTGTGTCCAAACAACCAACATGGCGAAAAATAGACCAGCGTGCATCATCTAACGCATCCTCTACCCTCACGCCACCTGTTGTTCATCAATATTACCTGAGTCGAAATTTTCAGCCTATTTTAAAGGCCTTTGATCCTATGTCAGCCTCACTTGAGTCTGTTTACTGCTAGAAGTCCTATTATGGGCTCCTAACATGCTCTTTCTTTGCTGCTTACCTCCTGCATAGGCCCTTATGCTCCTACCTAACCTAGCTGCAACGACTTCTAGCAGTAAACAGACTCAAGTGAGGCTGACATAGGATCAAAGGCCTTTAAAATAGGCTGAAAATTTCGACTCGGGAGTCTTACAGTCTGATAGTTTTCAGTAACCATCATGCGTTGGCCTAGGTAGAACCGCGGGTTCGACGTAGAGGCGTACTTTTCCAATGGCATTTCCATTATCTCGCCTTGGGTATATTCACTGGTGCATTACGCAACAGCTTATAGTTCCAATAATCCAGAGAAAAAAATGTGAACCAACAACATCGTAATACGACCTCTTCATCAAATGTTCTGGTAAAAAACCCTAAAATATACCACGAGGTTGTGCAGTCACGTTGCTGAGTCTACAACGGGATAATCAGTGCCGAAATTCTGTCCGCGAACCAGATCTATTGTAGACAAAAATGGAACCCGGTACAGTCGAGTTGAAATTAATCATTTTGATGATAAGAAATAGGGTAGGGTATTAAAGTACTTGAGAAGAGTGCCTCTTCAGACACGAATAGCTAGGCGCTAGTAATAATTCAAAAAGCAATAACGCCCAAGCCTCCGTGACCAAAACACTCATCAGATAACGAGAAATACGCCGAACACTACGAGGTATTTATCGAATAATATAGATGCATGTAACTGCATGTTGCAAGACGCACGGAGGAACACAGTCTTATGAAGATTGCGATATTAAGGGGTGAAATGCAGTCAGAGGCGTGAAAAAACGAGCATTTTCAATAATGGTTTTTTTTATAGTAATTAAGTTTGTTTTACAAAAGTGGTTACACAGACTTTTTATGTTATATTTCAACTTGACTTGTACACATTTTCGAAGAAAAATATTGATTATTTATAAAAATATCGCCATCTTTGTCGGACCCCCATCGGCATGTAGTGCTTTGCGGTGACCATCATAAAATTTTACTGGATCATCTGAAAAAAAAACAAGAAAAAATCATTAGTTTAATAATAAATCTAGTCCTTAATCGAAACTTTTTTTTTAATTAACTAAATGGCGGCTTCCGACAGATAACTTTCGATTTTCGACCAAAAAATAGCTCGTTTATTCTTCAAAAAAGTATATATTTTCAACAAAAACGAAAATCCTTCGATTAAGGCCTAGTTTTTACTACTATCAATAAACACACCTAATTTCATCAGTGGTCAGCGACTTGAAAAACATAGTTTCGAGAGAAACGCGTTTAAAGTTTTCCTATGTGAATACGGTATTATATGTTCGTAACATTTTGAGCTCGATGGATGAAGCTAAACTTTTTGTATGTATTTTGATCCGCTGAATCCGAATATCACAATTTTTGCCGAAAAGTCGAGCCAATTTTTTATAGCCAATTCTTAAAACAATTTTTCAAAAAATTAAAGTTTTTCAGGATTAATTATTTTTTTAAACATGTTGGGCAATTTTAAAACGAAAGTATTCTCTATAAAATGTTACTAAAGTTCATAGTTTTTGAGTAATACGTTTTTGAAAATTTCTGTAAGAGTTTTCCAATTTATACTTGATTTATGTATAGTAATACTAATTAAAAAATTACTTACATCGAATCATCAATTCCTGGCCCATACAATAGGGCTTCTGCCGATGTGGAAGCTTCCAAAATATCAATTTGTTGTTGTCTTCGAAGCATTCTGCCTTCCCGGGTATTATCGTTTGCGCGTTTGTCAGCCGCTACCTGCCATGGGGACCTGACGCCCCTTCACTAACTGTGGGATATCCCGGAAACTATTCATCGAATTTACTTAAAATGTTCAGGGAATATTTTCGAAACATCATACTTCAAGAAAGTGTAAAAAAGCGATTTTTTTAACATTTTGACTGCCTCTCACCCCTTAAGGTTGTTGCTTTTAAATATTGGGGTGTATAAAAGAATGCATAAATATATTGGGGTGAATGAATCAATGAATGAAAATTTTACTCGTCGATATGGTATATTTTATGAATATACTCGAAAAAGGAAAACGGACGTTTCCCCACTCGTTTATTAAATATTAAATTTTAAAGTTTACGTCAATCTTCGCTTGATTGTTATGGTTGTATGGGGCAACGTCGTTACCATTTGAGTTTCTCGCGTATAGCTTCCGCATATATGAAGAAAGTAACCCAAAAAACGATTATTGTGTGCAGGATAGTGTACAGAAAAATATTACAGAAAAAAAGACAATACCGATTTAATTAATGAGAATGTATGAAAAATATGTATGATGAATAATATACATATATGTATTATGTTGAAATTTGCATCGCTGGAATCTAATGAAGGTTAACATATTTCTACTGCTTAAACTTTTTTGTTGATTTAAGGTACGAAAAATACCCAAACGGTTTTTCTTATCCTCATAAGAGAACCATGATCTTTATGGATACAAAAATTATAAAGTGGTCGGCCCAGTGGTCTCCAAGGTCATAGTGATCGTCATATCAAATAAGTATTGTAAGATAAGAATCAGTCGTTCGCGCAGATTGTGATATATTAACATCCAGGAGATATTTACTATGTTGTATCACATTGTCGGACTCGTAATTACATATACGTATTCAAGAATAATGAAATCAAATTTCGGGCGAATCGTTCATTTGAAGGTTAGTGTCACATTTCGGGTGATTTGAGAATGTCTGGGGACTTAGCCATTTTGACACTTGTGTGAACTTTTTATTTTTCTTTGCCTATTTTTATCATTCTTGATTTTTATCAATATTCATATCGCCGTTATATTGCGGTCATCGAATGTATCACTGAGAACATGCAAATCGCGGTCATATTGCTTGCATGGCATGCCCACTACCAGTGCTAACCCAGTGAGTATGACGTCAATCTGCAAATATTCATTGTAAAATTGAAATTTGCCGTCTTATGAGTTCATCTTGTAGTCAACGGATGATGCATTTTGAAACAACAAATTTAAGTTACGATGTATCTCAAATTCATGATACTGAATGAGCTTACGAAATATCATCATCAACGTAAACGACATTGCGTTCATGTTAAGGTAGTACGAGCGCGCAATCTTGATATCTATAGATTTTGTTCAAATTTTAACCAGACGTTGTTCATATCATTATGCATGTTTGAGTAAAATTTCAGAAAAGTCGACTATTTAGATTGGGAGATAATGGGTTTTAAAATTGCAACTTTTAACACTGCGGGGTCTGCAGTGAACAGAATATGCGGTGTTGCCATATGTCTTCTTATTATAGGGGACAAATATTTTTTACGGAAAATCATTCTGCCTGAATTTCAATGCAGACCCTGCGGTGTTAAAAGTTGCAATTTTAAAACCCATTATCTCCCAATCTAAATAGTCGACTGTTTTGAAATTTCACTCAAACAGGCATAATGATATGAACAATGTCTGGTTAAAATTTGAACAAAATCTATAGAAATCAAGATTGCGCGCTCGTACTACCTTAAGTACAATTCATGAGAACAATTAATACTCCCATAGTGAATACATGCCAAAATGTCTACACATGACTTCAATACAACATAAAATTTGCGGATATTAATTGCGGACATTTAAGCACAGCGATATGAGTTCGACGTGCTTTAAACGTATAGTGCATTTGTAAATGACATATTGAGATCAAAGTGTTTTTTTACATTCATGATACTAAATGAGTCCATGGCTTTGCACCACGCCATGTAGTCAATATGCTGTGAAATTTGCTTCATCAATTGTATGCACGGCTTGATAATCACGACTGTCTCTCGGAAAGTTTGTCTTTAAGTGATAAATGGGAATCTTAGTTTTACGTCCTACTTAGAAATTTATGGTTTTATGCTAATTTCAACGAGTTTTCATATATGACGATTACCGGTTGAGCAATAGAAACACTCTGCCGATTAATCGCCGCGGCTGTCGATAACTGAGACAATGTTGGCAAAAAAATCTTATGCATCGAACATTAATTTATAGAAAATCAGAAAAGAAGTATTGAGTCCGTAATTAGCACTGTCTGAAGAATCCACGGACCAGTAATCGTTGTACACATATTTACTATATAAGGAGTACAACTTTGCAGTGACTGTTTTTTTCAAAAGTTTAAGGATTTATTATAAAAAAGTGGCTACATATTTTTTAATCAAAGTAATGCCCGTCGCTAGCTATGACCACGGCCCATCTTTCAGGTAGCATTCGAATCCCGCGTCGATAAAAGTCTTGGTCCTTGGAGGCAATCCAGGAATCGACCCAATTTTTGACTTCTTCGTAAGTACCGAAGTGCTGGTCAGCCAAATCGTGTGCCATTGACCGGAACAAGTGATAGTCGGAATGGGCAATGTCTGGAGAGTACGGCGGGTGGGATAAAACCTCCCATTTCAGCGTTTCCAAGTACTTTTTCACGACATTTGCAACATGGGGTCGGGCATTGTCATGCTGCAGTATCACCTTGTCATGTCTTTCGTTGAATTGTGGCCGTTTCTCTTTGAGTGCCTTACTCAAGCGCATCAACTGACGTCGGTAGAGTTCCCCTGTGATGGTTTCGGATGGTTTGAGCAGCTCATAGTACACAACGCCCAGCTGGTCCCACCAGATACACAGCATCACTTTGGATCCGTGAATATTCGGTTTGGGCGTCGATGACGGAATATGACCAGGCAGTCCCCATGATTTTCGGCGTATAGAATCCTCCCCGTAAGCATCTACAAGCAAACGGTGGGCCTCAGCCGCAGATTTCTTGATGTTGAAGAAGTAAATCATAACCTCCCGCAAATGCTGAGAATTCGGTTCGTAGGTTGCCATGTTTGAGTGCCTATAACTTTATAATGCATACACGTATCCGTTAGCTTTTTTAAATTGTTTACATTGGTAGAGCCTCTAGTTTAAAATGCCACTTTTTTTATTGAGCTAGCGCCACTACTTCGGCCGCAGTGGCTCTCTAAGTAAAACGGTCACTGCAAAGTTGTACTCCTAATAGTAAAAAGATGTACACACAAATAAACAGCACGTTGCTGTTGCACACAGCTGAAGCACACAGAATTCTTCTTGAGACTCACGGCGACCATGCTCTCTTGGAAAAAACATGCAGAGATTGGTTTAGACGCTTCAAAAATAATGATTTTGATGTTGAAGATAAAGAACGTTCTGGTTCACAGAAAAAGTATGAAGACGAAGAATTGGAGGCATTACTTCATTAAGACTCGCGTCAGGCGCCAGCTGACCTTGCAAAATAATTAGGAGTTGATCACATAACAGTTTCGAAATGTTTGAAAGCATTAGGAGTGATTCAAAAGCAAAGACATTGGGTGCCGTACGAGTTGGAGCCAAGAGACGTCGAACAGCGTCTTTTCACGTGTGAACAGCTGCTTGAACGGCAAACAAGGAAAGGTTTTTTGTAGCGTATCGTGACTGGTGATAAAAAATGAATAAACTTCGATAACTCTAAGCGTAGCAAATCGTGGGGTAAGCCCGACCATGTATCAACATCATCGGTAAAGCCGAATATCCGTGGTTCCAAGCTTTTGTGTAGTTTATTATGAGATGCTCAAGCCGAACGAAACCATCACGGGAGATCGCTATCGACTACGAATGATGCGTTTGAGCCGAGCATTAAAGGAAAAAGGGGCGCGAGCAGAGACACGACAAAGTGATTTTGCAGCATGACAACGGTCGGTCAAATGTTGCAAAACCGGTGAAAACCTACTTGAAAACGCTTAAGGTCGTTATGAGGTTTAGTCCTCGGGGGTGAAGTACGAGGGGAGCGCCCTATGTTTATGTACGGAGCCGATTGACTGTTACCAACCGTTAGCTTCAAATACCCGTCATATTAAACGTGCGTTTTCGAACTATTTTTCTGCGTCTATTTGTAAAAGTATGCATTTTTGAATATTCGGTAATGACATCAAGTATTTTCATTACTTTGTATATTTTCTATAACTTTTTCTCGCTCAATTAACGCGAAAAGAATTGGCAACGTCGTAAATCGTGGTATATTATGATACTCAGGTTGGCAGAAGTGTCGTGAAGTTAGAGACATATGCGCCCCGTTCGTAACCTTAATATCGGCCTAAGGAGCTGTCAAAAATGAATATCGGACCGAGTAAAAAAAATTCCGCTGAGAAGAAAAAATGTGTCTATAATCTTGCAGAAATCAAAGACTTTAATTATTTTCCGATATTCTAAAAGAAAAATTATGTATAAAAAAAACTCGTCGTTATTTTGTTGTTGCCTAGAAATGTCTAGAAATGTATAATTTCTGAACATAGTTATCAAATTAATATTAAGTAATTATTACTAATTAATAGAATAAGTACCAACAATATTCATTGTTAGTTATCCTGACCGAGTAGTTTGAGGTTCCCGAGCATAACTACCGAATACCGATAACATAGGTAGCATTTGTGCCGTCTACGGCGTTGCCATGATTGCACAGTCTGATATTTTGTGTGCTGGATTTTCGTACAAATTCCCTATCAAGAACATTTATAATTTTATAACGGTACTGTGAATCCTCATTATCACGGTACCAAGGGTTAGTCCGATTATTAGTCGAACCGTACCTATTTTTTTCAGCTCCGTGGTAAGATTCACTTAGCAGATTAACATCTGCTAAATGAATTTTCTAAAAACAGAACCGTTTTTTAGAAGAAAAAAAATCATTTATGGAAAACTCCCGATCATTTTTCAGTACATTATCAATATAATGTACTGGAAAATTATCGGGAGTTTTCCATAAGCGTAATGTAATTAGTCCACGAAATACGTCGAGTTGCCGATTTTTTTTCTAAAAAACGGCCTTGTGGATCGTATTTAAACTGCATAGGATGATCAGCAGAGATTATGAACGTCCAAAAAACTTCAGCTCAATGGCAACATGTTGGCTTAACCCCATAAAAACCTCAAATGGGAAGTCCTACCCCACCCGCCGTATGCACCAGACATTGCCTTTTCCGATTATCACTTGTTCCGATCGATGGCACATGGTCTGGCTGAGCAGCACTTCCATTCTTATGAAGATACCAAAAAAATGGGTGGACTCTTGGATAGCCTCAAAAGACGTGTCGTTTTTCCGAAATGGAGTTAAGGGGGAAAATCCCTTTAGACGCCCGAAAATGAGACATTTTTCGTGAATTTTTTTAAAGGTGATAAAATAATCGCATCATTAAAAAATGTTTACGCTATCTTATTACAGCTTTGATGTATTGAAAAAAAAAATTTAACAAAACGAAACGGCGGCGTTATAACGTGTTCCTTTATGCGTATTTTGAAAGCCTGCTCATGTCATAGCTCAAAAAGTAATTCATCGATCTGGCTGAATTTTTCGGAGGTTTCTCACTATAACATTATTAGAAGGATATACCTAGTTTTAGGGTTATAGCGTAAATGAATTACTTTTTTGGGGCAAAAAACTGTCGAGAAAATGGTCAAAAATATGAAAATTTGATTACAAAGCTTACTTGATTGTTAATATTATACTTTTCAATATTTTTGAGGTATATCCTAAAATATATTTTAAAAAGAAAAAGAACATTGAACACCTGAACGTTGTAATAAAATAATTTCAAAATTTAAAAATGATGCGATTATTTTATCACCTTTAAAAAAATCTTTGAAAAATTACTCATTTTCGGACGTCTAAAGGGATTTCTCTCCTTAAAATGCTGCCAGAAAGATGGGAAAAAGTAGTGACTAGCGATGGACCATTACTTTCAGTAACATGTTTTTTTACTAATTTTTCAAAATAAATCTTTAATTTCCTAAAAAAAAACAGCGACAACTTATTCAACGTCCCAATATTATGGTAGATCTTCTTTTAAATAGATTTGTAATATGGATCATTAAATAAATATCGTAAAAAATGTTTACAGGATTTTTGTAAGCAAAGCTTGCCAAAAGAAATTGAAGGAAGTCAGAAATGTTAATTTTCGTTGCATCCCAACGATGCAAACTTCAGCCTCATTATTTATGGTCTAATTTATTGTTCGGTGTGACAAAGCATGTCAAATCGAAATACACGACTCTTTAAAGCTTTCTCGATCGTTCGCTTTGTTCACGTTATTGCTGCGCCACAAGTAGAAAGAGACTCGTTTGGTCAGGCTTGGATTGTCTCGATCGTAGTGCACTGCGTGAGAGATGACGCAAATTATACTGCGGAAGTGGAGTAAAGTTTGAGCAGCGTTCGGGCGTAAAATTTTCCAAAACATTGCTATTTCGTCAACGTACTCGCTACAGTCCGCAACTCACATTTCTTTTTCCACCTTCCCTTGGGAATCAATTGCTTCAATGAGACGGCCGTAAGTTTTTCTTTGTACGATCGAGCCACAGACCACTTATTTCCGTGATGGTTGAAAGACGAAAAGATCGTTTTATTTTCTTCAAATTTCGATGAATTACACGGAGTCTCGTGGTGTTGGAGTTTGCACCGTTTGCGACAAAAATTCTTTCTTATACTTTTAATGGATTATTCCTAGTTGTAACAGTTGAAAACAACTCATTTTTGGGAATTTCTTTTTTAGAAAATCATACAGATAAATTTCCATAAAAATTCGGTATTGGAAAAATGATCATCTGAAGATCACTGTAATTTTTTGGTGTGAAAAATAATTTTTGATTTTGCGTAAGAACCAGGTTATCTAATATTAAAAAATCGAACATCAGTCATAAGTATATTCACCCTGGATCTTTTTTCGAGACTTGGATCGGCGATTTTTAATAATAAATCTCACAAATGTCCGGGTGATTCTCATACCCTAAGCTTGCCCCAGAAATAGTACAACCTAATAATATTTAATAGTAATAATATTATTATTAAGAAATAATTCTAATAAAATGCATTACAATCCAACGATGCAAGTTTCAACATTGTCTCAAAGTATATTTGAAAGGTCGAGAATCTTGAGGTCGGACCTATTTTTACCATATTCTAGGATTGAAAAGCCCGATTTTTTTTTAATTCGTTCTATAGCCTTAAAACTTTCACTAGGAGGAAGCGAAAGCGTATAAATTCTGAGTGACTGCGCCTCTCGGTAAGTTGACCTTATTCACAAAGGTCCCTATTCCCAGTAGGGAATGCAAGAAAATGTGGTCGTAAAGATGTAATCTGCGGGAGTTTACTGTATACAGGTATCGAGATAGGCCGGATGCATTACAATATCGTGTATAGCGAGAGCGGCAACGTACAATCGTTCGCACGTATGTATACACATATTCGCGCAGGTGAAGCTTCATAGCCGAGTCTCTCTCTTTCTCTCTTCGGTTTTATCTTACCGAGAAATCTTGAACCGTGCGACACACAGCATAGCATCTTAACGAACGGAAAACCGAGAACACACTCAGGTGGCGGAGAGATAAAGAAAAGTGTGTGGTTCGACGCGTCGATATATACTCGGTTACTCCCCCCTCTCCCCCCCTCTCTCTCACTCCCTCTCCCTCTCCCCCTCCCACTCTCTCTCTCGCTCTCCTCTCTGAAACCTCCCCAAGGTCAAGTTTGATTATTGACTATGTACGTCACAGCTAAAAGCTACTTCCGTTAAAACCCCGTAGAAATATGTCTTTTTAGAGTTCAGTTGAATTTCAAGTTTAATTAGTAGCATTTCAAGTTTAGATTACTTCAAGCACTAAACTTTAAATTCATAATAAATTGAAGAGTATAATTATATTTCTGTTTGATTTTGACACTCCTTTCGCTCCTGGAAGGTAGGTAAATAATTTTCCACATTTTCATTTTTTACTTAAGTAATTTTTTAATGTTTAGGTCATTGGTTAGTGTCCAAAAAGAACAATTCTTATTACATCCCTACTTTAGACGCTCTTTGTTTTTTCCGGTCATTGTTTAAACAATCGCAATCTTGTTAATTTAAGTGACCGTGCTGTTGCGCGCCTGCGGCAAGCTATGCCATTTGTTTGCATTCTGGCAGTTACTACTACGCTGACTGGCATAAAACTTCCTAACTTTAATTTTGCTTGTTTACTACCTATTCGATTGGCATGAAGGTTCGTATTTTTTTGGTTCATTTATTTTATATTGGGTTGCATATATTTAAGAACAAAGCAGAGTGTGTTTAGAAATGTATAATAAATGATGTCAATAAAAGGCAATGATTTGTAAAAAATACTGTGGTTTCACTTTAACTATACACCATTATTTCTACAATTTACTTTTTCATTTTCAAGCTGCCAACGTTTTCAATCAGTTTCCCATAAATATCGGAAAATATCGAAATACCGGTATATTACATATTGTTGATATCGAAATAATGCCGGTAATAGAAAAAGCTCCGATACTCCCTACTCCGAGCATCACTCCATCGTTTTTCAAAACGTCACGCGATTCCATTGACTTGATAGAATTCAGAAAGATTTCCCATTTCGCGAGATCATAACGAGCATGTATCGCTAATGGTTACTTTTACGGGCAAGTCCACTTTCCCGAGGAAAATTCCTGTTTTCCACCGCACGAGGATGATCTGCGAAGTCTCATAGAAAATTCACGGGGAGTAGCAAAAAGTTGGGATCCATGAATAGAATTGTTAAAACGTGGCGGTTAGAGAGAGAGAGGGAGAGAGACGGACGCACGAAACGTGCAACGGATGGAGAGTCTTGAGCCATGGAGCTGGAGATATGTACGAGAGGCTCGCGGTTGGACTAGACAGCGTGGCATCGAGCGAGAGCCGGTGCGTCCAGTATGCCTTAATATATAAATATATACACATACGTGTGTGTGCGTGTGTGCGAACGTGTATATACAGGTCCGTTCAAAAATGGAAAGTTTGCGGAGTTTTCGTAATGATCTGCATCAACGGAATTACAAATGTTATTGAATGGATTGATGCACTGAATCAACGGACTGTTATTGAATGGAATGTTACTGAATGGACTGAATCAACGGAATTTCGAATGTTATTGAATGGACAGATATGACAAATGTATGACTAGCCCGGTTCGGGATACGTTTTCACCGTGATGGAGAAGTTACTGCTGCGCAAATAACATACACTTACACTACAAAATGGTTTCCGGATCCGGAAGAGAGTGGTGCCAGTGGAGGTGGCGCCCCCAGCCGTGGGGACTACCCTCATTGTTGGGATCAACGCACACCGAACAACAGCGGTACTTCTGCATAGAGGACGAGAGCGGATCCAATTGATAAGAAAGCCATGTGCACGTTTCTAATTTGCAATTTTTTTTTCTATGTCATAACTACTTCACTCCAAACCCATGTGTGTTATTTGTTACACGTAAAGTGTGTAGGTTTACGAATCAACACGTGTAAATGCCATACAAAATTTGCGGGGTGATACCTTTAGGCGAGGGAAAGATTTGCTGATTGTTAAGATTTTTTTTTCAAGGAAACATTTCTGCAACATTTTTGAGACGTAGGGTATGTTTTATTACTACTTTTGGCTGTTACGTGGTATTTTTCGAATTATCCATCTTTAAAAATGGCGGAGGTATGGCACGGTTTTCTAAACTGCATCTTCCAAACTGGCGTGACGTATAGCTAAAAAGGTAATCGATCGATTCTGATGAAATTTGGTATAAAGCTTTCTAACCTTGTTGTCTAACATGACCTTAAATATTTTTGAATTGATAAAAAAAGTATTGGGTGTACAACTTAGTTCGATCAATTTTTTTGCTTAAAATACGCACTTATTTGAATGATAAAGTGAATTAATACATTAATCTAAATATTGTCCACCGCTAGCCACTACTTTTCCCCATCTTTCTGGTAATTTATGAATTCCGTCCCGGAAGAAGCGTTCATCTTTTGAAGGCAAGAATGAATCGAGCCAATTTTTTATACCCTGTTGTGACGTGAAGCGTATTCCAGTCAAAGCGTTCTGCATCGATCGAAACAAATGGTAGTCGGAAGGGGAAGGTCTGTGCTATAAGGCGGGTGAGCCAGAATATCCCACCCGCTATTTTCCAAATAGTTTTTAAATACAATAGCAACGTGAGGCCGAGCGTTGTCATGTTGAAAGATTATGGACTCGTGTCTGGTCGCATATTCTGGACATTTTTCGGCTCTAGCTCGCTTTAAACGGATCAATTGTTGCCTGTAGAAGCCTCCCGTGATGGTCCCACAAGTATTCGATGGGCTTCAGCTGCACTTTTCTTCCAATTGAAACAGAAAATCAATACTTCCCGCAAATGGTGCTTATTTGGGACGAAATTCGACATTTTCACCGCAGCAAAAATTAGACTTAATGCGCAAAACTCGAAGGTCTGTAAACGATATTTGGTTAAGAGATGTTGATACTTCACGATACAGCAAAAATCAGCTGTTGCCGTCAACCATTTATAACATCTAGAGCCATCTTTTGAAAACGGACCGAACTACGTTGTACACCTAATATTTTTTATTGCAAAATGTAGCCATTTTTTCGGAAAGTTCAATCTTTTTGTTTCGAAGCGTACCATTCAATCGATTTTTAACATTTCTCACTTGTTCTTGGTTCATGTTCTGCGTATGATTGTTAAAGAAAAAAAAGTTTTCTTTGTATTTTTTTCAGATTAATCCCGCCGACGTTACGTGTCACACCGTCTGACAACATCCGCCGCAACCCGTTTAGAAGACCCCGCAATATCCCGTGCAGAAACCTGACCGGGCGTTCCCTACTTTGTGGCTGGCCCTGACCAGACTTGCCTTGTCTGATTTACCTGACCGGGCCCTCCCATGGAAGAAACTGGGAAGATCGCTAAATCGTTTTTTTACGGTTTACCCTCTATGTTTGGAAATTACAATCTTCTGGTCGGGATACATTGCGAGCAAGTACATCTTCACGTAATGTCTACCCGGCCAAAACATTGACATGTTCTGAAAAGTGGAGCCTGTCTTTAAGAAGTAAAGAAAAGCTACTTTGCTTTTCACCTCATCAAAGATATTTATAATTGATAGGGACGAAACTAATACATCTGTTGTAATTCTATTCATCATGAAAAGCATTCATTTCATCAATGATAATCGACGAGGATGATAATGCTTATTATAAATACCGGGATTACGATAATTAATGATTGGAGCATAAAGAATAGTCAAATTGTTTTATGAGGCAAACAAGTAAAGCACGTCATTCGTGGTTTTTGAACGCCTTGTCGCCATGTTGGGAAATATCAATGTTCTGGCTGTGAAGACATTACCTGAATGTAATTCGCCAACTATCCGCCAAGTGGCTACAAGCGAAGCGCTTTGCGTAAACAAGGTACCATCGTACGAGGATAAAAGTTCGTCCTGCGAGTTATACCACGTACAGAAGTGTTATGCTTACGGAGTGCACTTACACTTACGATTTTGCGATACTTGCGAAATAACCCTTTGCTCTCTAGGCCTTTTTCGCTCGGATAGTGATCTGTGTACGTTTTTCTGTCTCTTTGCCTATCAGGAAGTGTGAGCCAGCGTATGTATACACTCATATACTACCCTACCAAGTAGATAACCAACAAGCGATATGTTGTCGAAATACTACATTGAATACACTCCTGATTTTACCTCCTCAAGGATTTCGAAAACGCTGAAACGTCATTTTTAATTTCCTCGTTTGTTCCTGGTTATTTCCCGAACCATTCCCTACAACTTTCCTGATCATTTACCGCTTGTTCTCCGGCCCGTTTCTGATCAGTTCCCCAGAAAGGGCACCGCGGATCGGGACCTAGCCTTAGACCCGTTACATTGCGAACCTTTTCCAGGGTCGAAAGCTCGACCAGAACCTGATATTATCTAGGGAAGGCAGATCAGGGGCAGTACGATTTCCCGACTCAAATTTCTACACGGATACTTCCGACATTTTCATATATTAATCAAATATAAAAATACCATGTAACAGCCAAAAGTAGTAATAAAATGTACCCTAAGTCTGAAAAAAAAGTGAAGACATCTTTTCTTTGAAAAAAAAATAATGAAGTTGTTTTTCCTTAAAACAACGCGGTTATTTTCAGAGAAGTTGTAAAGTAAATGGCAGGCTTCGTCAACCTCCTCGGCGATTCGATCTACCATTTTTCAACCTATCAAATTATGTCAAACGATCTCATAAGGCACAAAAAAATTGGATAAAACATTACGAACGTTCAATTAACTGATACGTAAATTACATCAAAACACAGTTCTTCATTTATTCCCATAAAAATACCCCCTTAAATTGAAAAAAGCGCCGATCCTCCGAATGTACGCGTTTGTCAGGTCTTGGTCAAGCTCTGGATCAGCCTGTACGCGTATAGATATAGTAACAAAGAAAAAGAACCAAGAAATACAACGCGAAGGAAAGTCCGATCGCGTGTAAGACCGTGCCGCGATCGAGAGCCAACGATTCTCGGGCACGTGAACCCGTGTATACGCATATACATACGTACGATTTAATTACAAATTCGCGGTGCTACCTCGATGCAAGTATGCACATACGGTATATTTTACATAAATGATCGTCGTTGCATTACGCTAAAACGCGCTTCACTGTTGTCTCCACTTTGAGCTACGAATGCGGCAATGGCGCAAACGTAAAAAAACATCTACAAGTTGGTGGGTTTATGAACATTCTCTCTCTCTCTCTCTCTCTCTCTCTCTCTCTCTCTCTCTCTCTCTCTCTCTCTTTCTCTCTCTTTCTTTCTCCTTGTTAGAATTAAATGGGGCTAAATGAAGAACTGCATTTTAATTCAATTCACGTACCAATTACTTCAACGTTCCTAATTGTATGTCCAATTTCTTTGTCCCTTATGAGACTGTTTCCAAGAATTGAATTGTTTGAAAATGGTAGATCGAATCGCCGAGGAGGTCGAAGATCCCAGCCGAGTCGCTTTAATGTGGAATGCCCCATATGTATATGTGCGGATGCGTATTAAACGAGAGAAAGAGGCAGAGTGTGCTGCTTGGATTTGTCGGATCGTTCGTACGCCTAGACAGCGTGGCAGCAAGCGAACCGCTATCAATACGAATACGTGGCAGTGTACATACATACGTACATTTAAATATATATATATACATGTTACATGCACTGAAGCATATTATTACTATACAGGACAAGATATCATATAGTGTAGTCGACTCGCGTATCGAGCAAAGGCGTAAACGTTGTACCACAAACGGATTGTGAATGCAAGATACGCATTCCAGCGTGGCAGTGCGTT
Organism: Ophion slaviceki; assembly: GCA_944452715.1. Classification (NCBI taxonomy): domain Eukaryota; kingdom Metazoa; phylum Arthropoda; class Insecta; order Hymenoptera; family Ichneumonidae; genus Ophion; species Ophion slaviceki. Next base: position 13,037,501 of record OX101790.1, read on the forward strand.
CGTATCGTTAATGCGCAACCTCGCATACGCTATGTCGAGTACATGCCAATGTTTGCAGTCTTGAGAGAGAGAAAAGGAGAGAAAGAGAGAGGGGGGGAGAGGGGCAACCCCTTTGGTACAGAAAACACGACTTCATAAATATTCATAAATTCAATCGTCCGATAAATTTTATAGAATGCAATTGTTGGCAGATGCGTTTGACTAAGATGTTTATTGACGTAAATAAAATACCGACAAGAAAATTATGAATTCATTTTGGAAAATAGATTAAGAACGTTTTCTTTCAATAAACAAGGAGAAAATTATTTTAAGGGGAGAGATACCTTTAGGCGAGGAAAACATTTGTTGGATTGCGTGATTTTTTTTAAGGAAAGATTTCTACACCATTTTTTACAGTCAGGGTATATTTCATTGGTACTTTTGGCTGTTACGTGGTATTTTTTGTTTTATTAAGACGGCCATTTCATGTGACAAGCCCAAAAAATCGAAAAAAATGTGTGCGCGTTATTTCGACCCGCCATAGCAGACTAGTGGTGAGTCAACATTTTCTTCGTGTAAATCGTACTAGAACATTTAAAAGCGTTTTTTTCTCAAAACTGTATTTTGCAAATTGGCTTTCATGATATCGCAGAAACTATTGAACGGATTTAGCTCAATTTTTTATGACATTGTCAGCACATCTATAGTCCTCAGCCGAACTAGAATATTTCTGAAATCTCCCATAGTTTTATTTTATGCTGAAAATGTTTTAAAAAAACGACGAAACTTGGATCTTAACTTTTAAAATCGTGCCAAAAATTGAATTTTTCGTTATATTAACTTGACTATAGTTTCGGCGATAGTCTCGGGTCTCAAAATTAAAATGCCGCTTGATTTTTTTATGTCAGATGAGCAAAACCTCTGGAATCATAGCAGCCGTCAACCAACTTTTCTTGCACATGAGTGTCTTCTGAACGGTGTACATTCGATTCATCTTTGAAAGTTATCTTGGTTTGATAAAATTCTGAGGGGCTAAAGATCTTAATAAATGTATGGTAGGAATTTTAAGATCGTGTGTTTTAATGGTTCATAAAAAAAATTCCCAAATAAAGCGAAAAAAAATAGATGTCACATAGGATGACCCCGTTAATCTTCAAAAATGGCGGAGGTACAGCACGGTCTTCTAAACTGCATTTTCAAAACTAGCGTCTTATGTAAAAACTAATCGACCGATTCTGATAAAATTTGGCATAAATCTTTCTAACATGATTGTCTAAAACATGACTTTTAATGTTTTTAAAAATTGACAGAAAAAAAAATTATTGCTAAATGTAGCCATTTTTCAGAAAATTCAATCTTTTTGTTTCAAAGCGTACGATTTCATCGATTTTCAATATTTCACACTTTTTCTTGGTTCATATTCTGCGTACAAGTGTTAATGGAAGAAAACTCTTCGTTGATTTTTTTTTTAGATTAATCCCGCCGACGCTACGTGTTACGCCGTCTGACAACATCCACCGGAACGCGTTTAGAATACCGTGCCATACTTCCGCCATTTTTTTAAGATAAATACAACAAAAATACCATGTAACAGCTAAAAGTAGTAATAAAACAACATACCTTAAGTCCCAAAAATGACCCAGAAACCTTTCGATTTATAAAAAAATTCATGAAAATCGGCAATCTTTTCTTCGCCTAAAGGCATCTCCACCCTCAATGAATAATTGGAGTATTTATCTACTCACGTCAATAAGTGAAGTAAATGAATAAAGTCAAGAAATTAACATCGAGGTATGCATGGCGGTTTTTAGTATCGTTGAATCTTCGTAAATTCATACTGTGCAATGAAGTACCTTTTTTTATTTAATTGTCGAAACGAATGCATGAAAGATGAACATTTGGAAGAAATATGGATAATTGTACGAAAAAAATATAGTTGAAAGCAGTAAAGCGTCAATAGCGAACACGAGGAATCTTTGCAAATGCGTATATTGATTCCAAAAATAATTAAATTTATTAATCATATTGATCGAGCAAACTTTGAATCATCATCAATCAGCCCCTCGATCTTTTACAGGATAGAAAAAATGTATGGGCTTGAAGCTTGCATCGTTAGAATGCAACGATTTTTTCACCTCCTTATTTTTATTGGCATCGAAAATCATATTTTTTACATTTGGATTGTAGATCAATAGATAAAAAATTATCGCGAGATATTCATAGCTTAAATTTGTCAACGAAAATTTGGAAAAATCATTTTCCCATATAAATATTTAACTATTAAATATTACATAAATATTAAACTATTAAATATTACATAAATATTTCGTAAAAATATTTCGTTGCGTTCCAACGATGCAAACTTCAACTTAATAGAAAATTGTCCTTTGCTTCGTGTGCGATGATCGAAGTACGAAAAACTGACGGGTACTTGAGACTGTATACTGCGCAATGCGTATTCAGGTGCGTCAAAACGTAGATACCGTATCAATGAGGAAGTCGGATAAATATTGTGCCATATCCGTTCATTCAGATTCTACGTTATTACACATGCGCGTGTTTCCAGCGAAATTCTTCCGTATCGTAGAGCAGATCTTCGCTGGCGTTTTATCAAGTTTCTAATAACGTCTGATTCACCGCCGTATCCTATACGGTATTCGACCATTAGTAATTACGCCATTAATTTTTTTTATGAATAAAATGATGTCTGGATTTCCATTTTGAATAAATTTTCGATGTATGCGGCAATTAGTAATTACGTTATTTATAACGCTGCCGCTAGCCGTCCGGGTATCGGACGAATAAGCGTATGTTATTCGTCCGGATAGAGGCTCAGTTCACGCAGTTCACGCTGTACAACACCCCAAACAAACAAACCCACACAAACCCAAACGAACAAACCCGAACTAACTTACCCAAACAAACATATCCAAACAAACAAACCCAAACAAACATACCCGAACAAACAAACCCAAACAAACATACCCAAACGAACAAATTCAAACATTGACAAACGAAACAAACCCCAAAAAAATTATAAAGATTTTATTCGGATGAAAACGTGTAAATTATTCGTCCGGATAGTGTGTTTAACAATTTAACACATTTTATCCGGACGATTATATATATGTTGTTCATCTGGATACTAGCTGACACGAATCACAGTAATATGTACGCCTACTGGAAATACGGCGTAGACTGAGCCACTATAAGAAATACATAAAGTTGTGACTGAATTTCCATTGAAAATCAATTTTCGATAGTATTCGACGATTAGTAATTACGTTATTAATTGTTTCAAAATGAATAAGCCGTGGTTGAATTTCCATTTCAAACAAATATTGATTCAGCAGAATGGAATGTATATTTTTTCTTGATGCAAAAATACGATCATTATAATAATGTGAATTGAAAACGAATGTTCATTTCAAATAAATCTCAATGTTCTCATACAAATAATCAACGGGCAATTATACTCAAGTTATTGTATTCAGAAATATTTTCGAAAGGTTGTCGGACAATTGCCGGTGTGTATTAATTTAAAGAGGTTTTTGCCATTCGAAGGACACGCATCGACAGATGTACAGCTAAATGTGAAAGGCTGGAGAGTGTCGAAGAGGGGCGAATGCACATATATCACAATGAGCATTCGCCAGACGTCCGGAGAGTTCACTTTGCATTCCGTTCACAATGTGACGAATCGTTTTGCCGCTGGCACGAAATGGACGTTTCCATCGTCGGCAGCAGCAACAGCAGCAATGTACAATAAGAAGCCGGGAATTTCGAACATTGTGAGCACGCGCACTTCTGCCTCGCGGATTTAAACGTTTTCCAAATGGATTGTGTACGTGTCCTATTTAGATACAAGCGCACGCATATTTACGTATGCTCTCCCAGTGTCCGCGATACTTCGCATAAAATTTCTTCTGAAGAAGAACGAGCGAGCGGATTTTTCTTTTGAGGTTTTTACGAAAATGGAAACGGGGACAACACTCTGGGCTCTCTCTAAGGAGCTCAAAATAATTAAGACAGTTTTGTTAGGTAGAAATTTGAAAAAAATATCGTTTTATTATAGTATTCTACATACCTTTCTCAATACAATGACAGAAAAATTCGATTGAATTTAACCAACCGCGTCTACTTGATTAAAAAAATTTTGAATTAACTAGATTTTGTGAAATCAAATTTTTCCTATTGCATTCCATTATTGGAATGAATGAATTGGAATGAATGAATTGGAATGAATTATTTATTTTAAATACATTTATTTATTAAAATCAAAATTTGTTTAATATCGTCCAATAACTAAATATTTTATTTAATCCTAATAAAACTGTGATCCGGTTTCATCTGTTTAAGAAACAATTTAGTTAAATCTACTAGATGGATCTATTTGATTTTTTTTTAATTTAAATTAAATAGAGTTTTCGTAGAGTCAACCATATTTTTATTGATTGAACTCATGGTCTGTCTTTATTGCAACACACATATCAAAGGGTCGTGGGGGTAGAGAGAGGAATTATATATATACATACATACATACATACATACATACATATATATATATATATATATATATATATATATATATATATATATATATATATATATATATATATATATATATATATACATATATATATTACCTTACCCAAAATGGATGTCAACGTTTTTTGGGCAGATATCTTAACTTCCAGTGGCCTGAAGAATTTTTTTCTTTCAATTCACAATCTGTGAGCCTGTCGCTATTACGCGCACTAGAATGGAAAGGAACAAAACATTTGAAAAAATGGCGACGATATAACCGTACATAATGATTTTTCATGCAATAATTATGAATTATGATGCATGTTAAAAATAGTTAACATATTATTATCGAGTTGATTCTATTATATGCAATAGACATCAGTATACACTACATGTAATTTCATTTTCAAGTAAATCGGTCGATCAGATGTCGAAATATCTTTCCGAAAAATTGAAAAATATGGTTTTGAGAAAAATGCATTGAAGTTTGAAGAATGGTACATGCTCAAATATGATCTTATTGTACTCATAAGCCAAATTAATTGACCAAATATATATATGTAGCGTGTTATTGTGTTTATACAAAGTATCAAAAAAAAAAACTAAACTGTTACATCTGCACTTGACTTGAATAGCGTCTATTCACTGTCGATAAAACTAGCGATTGCCGAGTCTCTCGAAGTTTCTCGACCACGAATCATTCATAATAGACTATCGGGGCTATGATATGAGAGCTCAATGACCGTAGAGGAGAAGGAGAAGGGTGGCAAGGGGGGCGGAGGTCGAGATATTTTTCTTCGCTCTTCCATCGTCGATGAAAATTGCCTCGACTTGATCAACGATAAGAGAAATAAGAAAAGAACATCTTTAACGTTCTGGGTATGCATATACATATATATCCAAAGAAACATCGACTACTGGCGAGCAAAATGACACAACTCGCGTGATCAAACTCCGTAAAGTGACGTTGATTGCTCTTTTTCCCCGCTGGGCGTCCGCACATATATCGAGTTGTAAAAGTGAAAAGTACTTGTGCGACGCGCACTTTTACGGTTTCGAATATACTTGAATAGGCTTGTGACGTTTTGAGTTCGACGTTCGTACCGACGTTAGTCATAACGTTCAAGTTTGTATCGTTGGGATACAATGAAAATGATTTGTTTCAAATTGAGCAAAACATTGTTTATGGCAGATTCAGCCTACGAAAGTCACTCGACCATTTTAGGCTTGATAGAGCTTCACAACGTCAATCTGCAAGAAAAGATCGCGCATGATGGAAATTCCGGTTTCGGATCACGCCGTAGGCAAAATTTCACTTTCAACTAACGTTTGTGGCGGAAGATAGAGTAGCAAGAGTAGCTATTCTTTAGTGGCAGGGCAATCATATGGCTGAGACAATGACCCGTGCAGAAATTTGTTGGGGTGTCCCCAGATCCTATCACATCCATATAGGGATTCCACACGTACACTGAGAAAAAAAAACCAATTGAATCAAAAAATACATTGGTTGGCCCAAATAAATGTCTGATCTAGGAGTGCCACCGATATATGACCTTGTTACAATACTATAAAGTATTGGAAAATGTGATTAATTATAATAACATATTATTTTACTTGAAAATCTCTTCTGTTCTCTCCATATCTCCATTATCCTTAAAATCAAATGAAATAGGGATCCCACACGTACACTGAGAAAAAAAACCAATTGAATCAAAAAAATACATTGATTGACCCAAATAAATGTCTGATTACGGAGTGCCACCGATATATGACCTTGTTGCAATACTATAAAATATTGGAAAATGTGATTGATTTTAATAACATATTATTTTACTTGAGAATCTCTTCTGTTCTCTCCATATCTCCATTATCCTTAAAATAAAATGATAATCTATTGAAATCATTCTATATACAATCTGTAGATGTATGGATGAAATAATTAAGCGATTGCTACAACAATTTTTATTCCGTACAAAAATTTAACCAATAGAATGGATTCTTTTTTACTACATCAAAACGAATATGCCATTAGACGTAACATTTTCGTACTCCGTACAATTTCATGCAACTCGTATAAGATAGAGACAAGTGTATATCATGATTGAAATATCAACAATATGGATCCGAAATAATGGTATTTTTTGCCACAAAGTGCAGGTGTCATCTGTAGCAACGCATTTAGACTCCGGTAGAAAAAAATATAATATTCGATGAAATAATTGTCCATTGCCGTCAAAAGAATATATTAATAATTGAAAGTTTTTCAATTTTTTTAAAATCTTAAATAAAAAGTGAGCGTTAGAAAGATCATCCACGATAATAGTGGAGAGAATATCAGATACCCAATGGAATATCCATAGAGAGAATATCAGATTATCAACTGATAAGAACAGATACTACAATTTGATCTTAGCCACAGGCCAAGAAGCGATACTCTTTAGAGTTTCTCCGGCGTTTAAGTAGATTTTCGGTTCGCGCTATGCTTACGAGAAACGACCGCGCGTGCGGCTTCTAGCGGTTACTCCGAGAACTACGGGCTTCCTTACACCTATAATTTCAATGGCGCTCGGCCATGATTTAGTTGAATTTGTTTAACCAAATGCGCAAGAAACAAATTTTATTTTCGCTTAATTTTTTAACCTATTCAGATATTTGCTTAATATTTTTCAATAAAAATAAAATATCAATATTTTAACGAATACTGTACTTGAACATCAATATCGGATATGGTGGAAAAAATAACATATTTACTCAATAGAAATTTAATCTGAATCGAACGAGCGAAATTCAATTTTTCTTCTGTACTCGAATCAACAATATTCATTTTATGAATTGAAACGCTTTCTTTGTTCGTTGCAGAAAATGCATTCAAAACTATATAATTTTTTCGCGATAATTTTTTAGATAGTTTCAATAATGTGTTGTTCTCGGCTAACAATGTATCTTTTGAATGAAAAAAACTTACAATTTTATCATGTTATTAAAGTCAATAGCGTTTTGTTTGGACTAATGAATCCCATTATTTACACCAACAATTTTACAATTGCATGAACGAAATTTCATTGTATAACACCAATGATATTGGATCAATGATTTTTTTCTCAGCGTGGGGAGTCTACATTGGAATCCAATTGGGTTCCGCGCTATTCTTCGATTGACGTCGTTAGAGAATTTTTTACTGGACATTCTCAACCGAAATTCGGTTGATCTCCCCCAAAAAATATTCTTCCATGGTCCCGTGGAGCTAATTGTTAGGGAATTCCAAGATGCACCCACACCTCTATAGGGATTTGTTGGGAACACATAGGGAGTCCTCATTGGAATCCAATTGGATTCTGCACTATTTCCCGATGACCGCCGTTTGAGAACTCTTACCACCTACGTATCGAAAATATGTGAAGAGTCGAGAGAAAAAACTCGGCGTGTTAAAACATAATCTGCACGCTTTGTGAGCGTGTACGTGTGTGGTGATATTATGTCGAAGTGCAGTAAAATATATAACAACCCATAATTACAGTGGATATTAAGTGATGTGCTTCAAATACGGTTTAAATATATGGGTGATTCTCCCGAAATTATCATTTTGCAGAACAACGAAATTTATGTTGAAAATTTTTCATTTTTGTCATTTCAAAATTGCAGTTTACTTCAGTTCCCATTGATATAATATAATAGGGAACCTTACTGCCAATATCTCCCGCTACAGGGAAGATTGTATTATAACGTAAGCAGAACATGACGTTTAGTGAGATTCTCTCTGGTTTCGCTCGTGTTTTTACGACTACTGTTGAATTTTCTTCAAATAATCCGTTTGCCGTGAATAAATTGTGAAAAAATTGTGCAATTGAATGCAGACACGAAGGCGTTCATTTATTTCCTAAAAACGAAAAACTTCGCAAGCAATGGGAACTTGCTATACGTCGCAAGCACTTTACAGCCACAAAACATTCACGGCTATATTCTGATAATTTTAGATCTGCAGTCTATCTAAATGAAGAATTTGTTACAACTTACTGTATAGACATAATATTTTTGACGCTATTTACTTCTAAAAGTATATTGTAAAATAGTTAATCATCATAACCTAAAAATGTCTATTTGAAATATTTGCATTTTTTTTTACCTTCTGCTATTATTTTATTACATAAAACTTATCTAGCTCATTTTAATTCTTCACCGGGATGAAATTGAGCCGGAAAATATTGGAAAAAGGGGTTATACCTTCCCTGTTTGTTTGGAGCAAAAAAGAAACTTCAAAGAATGAACAGAGAAGGAAGAGAATAGAAGCCGATTTTTCAATTCCGGTATAGTCAAATATCCGTAATTATTGGTTATTATGTCCATTCATATGATTTTAGTACAAGACAGACATCGTGAAAATACACCGCGTGCGTTGACAGCTTCTTTTATTTACGTTATGTTTACATGGTGCCATCTGCGCTGAGCTTTGCGTAAGGTTCCCATATTCCCTATGGATCACACTGATTTTTCAATTTTGAGAAATGTATCACGAGCGAATGAGATAGCAGGGCCAGAGGCATGATGCAAACCTTTTCCTATCAAATTTGTATTGGTTTATTAAGGTGGTATATGCAGAACACTCCGCATGCGTTAACGGCTAAATACAATAGTAATTAATTCACTAACTCAATGCATTTAACCTGCACCATATAGGGAATCCGTGCGGCTCGGACTTTGAGACGATATTATCTATTTCGAGCATTTCGAACAGATATTATCGATTGAATCGACTAATTTTCGCGTTTGTTAGCCTCGTCTGCCATGACGGGAGAGATGGCGTAGATTTTGCAACGCCGCATGCCGTCAGCTGTGCTCGTATCCGGGATGCGGAATCGAGCCGGTCAATTAGAATGCAACGACAAAAGTTGTAGGGCCTTAAGGGGTTACATGGGTTGTGAAAAAAATGATTTTTTATTCAAAATATTTTGTTTGTTTTTCAAATTCCGCACAAATTGAAAACAAACTGTTTTAGGCCTGACGAAGCCGGATTGGAAATCACAACATCATCAATAGCATTATTAAACGATCAAACGAACTTACCTAAGTGAAGTTCGATCGTAATTATATGAAGAGTCTCGTTCGAGATGATTACATCGTAGTACCGTCTACTCTTACACGTTGGTGTCACGAATTTTTAGAGCATAGGCAAGAAAACAATTGCTTTCGTTGCCTGGTGATGTCGTCGCTCGTGTTTTCATATCATAATGTTTAAAGTGATTCTGGTGATAGGCGGAAAGAAAATAGGAAAAAATAATACACGCCTAATTCCTTAAATGTTCATAGGGTGGGGACCAATCATAAACGTAAGATCTGTATTTGGGCGGGATGTAATCATCTCGAACGAGACTCTTCATATAATTACGATCGAACTTCACTTAGGTAAGTTCGTTTGATCGTTTAATTATATTTCGAGTCTCGTTCTCGAGATTACATCGTAGATGTTCAGAGACAACTCACCGTTTTACTCAACCTTCGTTTATTATTTTTCATACGTAATATATCACGGAAGGGGTAACAAGAAAGAAATGAATCTGCTTGTCAAGGAATAAAGATATATGAACGTTACTTCGTTATTTTATTAACACATTTGCAAACGAGAGTCTCGAGGCCTTAATAGGTCGGTTATAATATTTGGCAAAAACCTGAGAGTCTTTGGACCAACCAGCGGTATTCTTTATTATCGATATATCGTTACCCTTAGCGGAGGCCGCAGAGGTGGCTGCGTGCCTCGTGCTATGTGCATTATACTCTGGGCCAATGCCACTTTTTCTAAGGCAGCACTTAATCCATCTGCTTAACGTTTGTGCCTTTGCTGCTTTGTAAGGCTTTTCAATAGTAATTATTACGTTATTACAACATCCTCGTAATGGTTTGGTTACCTCCAAATATCTTTCTAGCGTACTCGCGATACAAAGTCTTGGTCTATCCTTGAAATAAGGAAGGAGAAGCAGCGGTTGTACAGCTCCTGGGCGCGACGTCTTAATAATATCTGGGATTTTTATTTCAAAACCTTCTATAGTATGTGAAATGTTTTCGAGTTTCATGAGATAAAAAGTTTGCACTCTGTGTGCTGTCCCTAACGCTAGCAAGGTGACCAATCTCTCTGAAAGTGTTTGGTGATCCAATGATTCAAGAGGATATAGGTTTGAAATAAACGTGAGGACTGGGTTAACGTCCCACGTTGAATCATATCTAGGTTTAATGGGTCTGAGACGAAAAATGCCCTTAAAAAATCTACTTATCGTAGGATCTTTTGTAGCATCGTTGGATGAGATTAGCGAAATAGCCGAACGCATTGAGTTTAATATACCATAGGATGCACCTGTGTCAAATTTTTGTTGTAAAAAGTCGAGAATTTGGTTTGCGCTTGGTTCGTGGACGTCTATGTTTTTGTTTAAACAGCAGGCGACCCATAACTTGATGGATCCCCCATATTGTCTCCAGGTGCTCTCCGCGAGAGAGGCTAATAGTGTTTCAATCACCGGATCAGAGAGGTTTTTTCTACGATACGCTTCGCGGACAACCTCCCGGCCAGTAACCCCAGTGATCTCTTCAGAGGATGTCGTAGAGATCTACAAGGTGACAATAACAATCGTTTAGCTGGATAAAAGGTGATCGTTTCTTCTATCAGTAAACTTGTGAACAAGGGAAACCAAGGCTGGGATGGCCAGTTTGGTACCACCGCAATACCACAAGCGCGGTCGGCGATGACTTTCCTAAGAAATCTTAGAATTAATGCAAAAGGCGGGAACGCGTAAAAGAATTTAGTTCCCCAATCAAAAGTGAATGCATCGATAAGGACGGCTCCCGGATCTCTGTGCCAAGAACAGTAGAGTCCGCATTTGGTGTTAATTCTGGACTCGAATAAGTCTATATTTGGGAACCCGAATTTTGATACTATAGACTTGTATGCCCAATCTGATAACTCCCATTCCGTGTCGATATTTTTCACTCGAGATTCCCTGTCAGCTTCTGAGTTTTCCTTTGATGCTACATGTGATGCAAAAATCCAAATTTGCCTAACTTCGCACCACTGCCAAATATCTCTCGCCACATTGTGAAGCCGTGAGTGCTGTACTCCTCCCATTCGATTTATATAAGCGATAGCTGTAGTATTGTCGATACGCAAAAGTAGCTCGCATTTACGTAAATGAACTGCAAAGCATTTAAGCGCCATAAGGGCGGCCATAAGTTCCAATTGGTTAATGTGGAAACTTTTTTCTTTTTCGTTCCAAAATCCGTGCGTACCTTCGCCATCACAGTACGCACCCCAGCCCGAATTGGAAGCATCCGAGAAAATTTCTTTTTTGAATTGGAAATTACGTATTGGCCGAATTGATGTAGGGATATTAGCGCGCCACCAAGCAAACTCTTCCCGAAGATCGTTCGAAAGCGTGAGAACGCTGTCGTAATCTGCCCCACTAATTAATAATGCCAAATATGTTTCGCGTTCGAATTTTTTGGTATACAACCACCCGTATTCTATCGCTCGACAACAGTCGATTAACTTTCCTATAAAGTGGGCAAATTCTCGAATGGTGCAATTATTACGGAGAGTGAAGTCTTCGATCAAGCTCATTATTTTCATTCTCTTTTGCCCTGGTAATCCGAGTGTCATATCTTGAGAATTTATAATATATCCAAGGAATTTTCGTGTTCTACTAGGTAATAAATTGCTTTTTCTATAATTTATCAAAAAACCGTGACTCTCTAGTGTTTTCATCGTGAATTTAGTGTTTTTACGACATGCTGGCATATCTGAGTCAAAGCATAGGATATCATCTAGATATATTGTTAATAAATAATCTTCCCTTCTTATGAGGTTAATCAGAGGTCTGAGAATCTTGGTGAAGATGAACGGGGCTGTACATAGGCCGAATGGAAGGCATATGAATTCGAACAAGGTATCGTCGAAAGAAAATCTTAAATATTTACGGCTGTCTTTATGCATAGCTACAGCGAAATATGCATCTTGCAGATCAATGTTGCACATAAAATCGCGTGGAGAGACCAGTTTTATCGCGGTTCTGATATCTTCTAACTTGAAGTGATTAGTTGAGATATAGCTATTGAGTTTTTTGAGGTTTAAAACGAATCTCATTGAGCCGTCTGATTTCGGAACTAAAAAATAAGAAGAAATGAATTGACCCGGACTTGGCGAGCAATGCCTGATGGCGCCCAACTTCAGTAATTTGTGTATAGCCAATTTCATATTTTCATGCTCAACCAGCGAATAGTTTTTCGGGGTTGGCGTGTGTACTTGGTATACCGGTCTTTCAAATTCGATTTTGTATCCTGCTATGCAGCCTAGGATGAATTGGTCACTCGTAATTTTTTCCCATTGATGAAGATAATAACGGAGTCGGCCCGCTACTTCGACTACCTCTAACGTCTCTTTTGATGGGTCATGTTCTGGGAACCCGTTCCGCGGTTCTGGCTCCGAGGACGATACTGATCCCGCTGGCGATGAGGCTGCGTTATACTCCGCTGAAATCTGACGAACTTGTTGGGTCCTTTCTGTGTGCTGCCCGCCTGGTAACTCCGTTGGTTTGCATGCACCGGCGGGCCCTTTCGGTTTCCCGAAGGAATCGGTGTTTTCAATTCCAAAGCTACTTTTTCGATAGCCTTTGCGGACCGAAGTTTTTCCGTCATATTATCTCCGAATAAATATGCGTGTGATTTTGTCTCATCCAGCACGTCCTTAACTTTCTTATCGAACGAACCCGTAATGGAGGATCGCCGGGTGAGGGTATCAAGATGATGCGCGGCGGCGAGGAGCTTACCAGCGTCAGCAAGGTACTCGAGCAATTTATACTCATCGACACCTTCGTTACTATGAGTTACTAGAAGCGTAATGGCCGTGCCTAGCGCAGCCATAGCTGAGGCCCGAATATTTTGTGCGTTCTCGAGGTATTTGTCTCGCTTAACTGCGGATTCAAATAGCGAAGACGCCACCTCCGGGTTTAACTTCGGGGCCTCCAGTTGACAATTGCCTGAACGAGCATATTTCGCCAGAAGTTCAGTTTGTTCTTCTTTTTTAACTCCGCTGGCGATCCATTTTTCCCAATTGGATGCCAAGGTTGTGTGAAGTTGTAATTCTGGCGCATCTGTCTTTGAATCAACACCGAGAATACGAAGTGTTTCTTCATCGGTGATTTGTGCTTCCTCCATAAGCTGGGTTGAAGGTATGTTTGGCAACAAATCTTCGGTTAACAGCGCACAATCATTATCCGAAGGGAGGGAGACATTTTTTGGGGTTGATGTACCTGAAAGTTGACATATAATGCAAGGCTTTTTTTTTTAAGTGCATATAATTTATAATTTGACTTGGTATTATATCAATCCAAAGTCGTGTGGACTGGCTCAAGGAAATGTTCAGATATCCTTCGTACGGACTGGGCCGCCGAGTCCAGAGCCATCCATAATTGACCGTTATATACGGTAGTCCCAAATAAGAACTCAGTGACATCATGCATCAGGTATTATATACAACTAGACTCAAGGAAGAACTCAAAGAGTCGACCTTCGTACGGACCAGCCGCCGAGTCTGTAACCATATTTTTGAGGACGACATTCCTTCTAGTCCTTTCGATAATAGTGGACCTAAGACAATACTCATCGAGATTGTCTTCGTACGGCGAAGCCGCCCGGTCTATTTGACGTCACGTCAAAAAAATAGGAGTAAATACCTCCGACCGCCGTTGGCGATTTTTGGCCGTCAACCTGAGAGTCCCTTTCTCTAGATAAATGTGAGCTGAGGTGTGAGGAGGCACCGCAGAGATCCTCCGCTTCTGAGTCCGAAGGGGAGTTCGAGATGGTTTCGAGCAATCTTTTCAAAACACGAGCGACGACATCACCAGGCAACGAAAGCAATTGTTTTCTTGCCTATGCTCTAAAAATTCGTGACACCAACGTGTAATGGGTAGACGGTACTACGATGTAATCTCGAGAACGAGACTCGAAATATAATTGTAGTTTTTACTTTTGAAAAAAAAACTTTGACATTGATAATTGATAATTTTTTCATATTTTTTAAAAAAAGTATGCTTCAAAATGTAAGGAAATTATGTAGTGATATTTGTCGATATCTCAATTAGTTCAGGCGTTATCAGCGTTTAATCGTTTCCAAAATTTCCGAAATCGACATTTTTTGGAAAATTATAACTCCTAAAAGAGAAGAGATAAAAATCTAAAAATTGATGTGGATATTCATTTCAAGGGGTACAATTTTACAAAAAAAAATCAGGAAAACCAAAAGTGGTCGAGGTCACGGGCTAGGTGAAATGGCGTGGAATATCCCATATGAAGTCTGGATAGTTACACTTTACCAGAGGAGTGTTTTTCGTACTCAAAGTACAGAAAAAAAAGGTTAACGACGATTTTTCTGCCAAATCCGTTTTATAGGAAGATTTCGAAATATTTTAAACTGTTGTATTCCAAAAAGCCTGCAAAGTAATCGAATAGCATCTAAATATTAGAAAAGTCAGATTAGGTACATGCAAAATGATCATTTCAGAAAAATATCCCATATACTTCTTTAATCGATTTATATTTTTTCAAGATCCATTCATTTTGGATATCCATATATTTTGTTTAGAAAATTCAACCTACAGAATGCGATGAGACCCACCAAGAATCGGATCGGATTCTGTTCGATAATGTGGGAACTTTCAAATTAGATTCGTAGATTGGATTCCAATGGGGGATCCCGATTAGAACCAACTGGATCCCTACGACACTTTCGGTACGAGTATATGACGATTGCCCTGCCAATAATCTTTAGTTATTTCCACTACGGCAAATACCATGGAGTATTGGTACTTTGGTAAAAAAGGTGAACACGAATCAATCGTGAAATAGCAGGCGAATTCTTCAATGGAGAATAATTGGTACGTCAAATAGTAGGTCAATTCTCCAATGGAGAATAATTGTTACGTGCACAGTTGGACGCCTTTGAGAATTGTAAGTGTACACGAGAAAGCCTAGGATGTCCCGGAACAAGGGGTTGCACACTGGGGCTTTACGGTTTTGAGGAGACATAGTTGGAAGATAATGAAAATTATTTTTCATTGGCTTTTTCCCGATTTACGTCGTAGATCTCTAATAAAAAATATTTTATAAATCGATTCAGTGATTTTCGTAACGTAAAACTACCAGACAAAAACAATTTCGTCAATTAAAGAAAAGAATATATGTAATTGGAGTTTCTCGATTACGATGGGAACTTCAACATCATGAGGCGCTCGCCGCCGATTAATTAAGGGGTTAGGCTGCTGTGAAAATGACGAATACTCGTTCGTCGCTTGAGGCAACTCAAATATAAGAGAAAGGTGCAGTAATCGCAGATTGAAGGTAGACTTATGATTATAACGGTAGAACTGCTTGTAAAATTTTGAACGCGTTTTTCTCGAAACTATGTTTTTCAAAACGGTGTACACGATTTCTCGGCATCTAACAAACGGAAAGACGTGAAACTTAAGGGGAGATACCTGAGCAAACGGCGAGAAAAACAAGTAAACTTAGGGAATTTTTATCTCAAAAACTAATGTTTTGATTGGATCGGGGTTTTTTTATTGGTAAATATGTACATTGAAGTATGTTTAGGATTTTACATAGACATAACTAATTATAAAAGGATCGGATTTATACTCATTTCATTAAGTATATATTCATATAGTTTTATACCAATTTTTATTTAAAAAATCTTGAAAATTAACCGAGATAAATGACTTCATTTGACGACGAAAAAAAAAATTCTCTTCATCGTCCCATCGATATCTTCATGAAAGGTTATATATAAATAAAAAGTCAAAAATTTGTCGACATCTATACAAATGTAGCTATTGTTGTGCGTAGCGGTTTTTTATTTTGTTTTTTTTTCACAAAATGCCGACGGTTTGGGCATTTTTTTCTATTTTCAAGGCTCTTTTTTTTATTCAAGTGGTTTAAAAAATAGTAATTATCAAAATTGAAAAATCGGCTACGTACAACCTTAATCACTGCGATTAGAAGAATGCAAAGAAAAAATTGAAAATCAGTCGATAAGGTTTTGAGTATTCGCTGGGACACGGTCGAAAAAATTATTAGGCGTACAACTTTGCAGTGACTGTTTTACTTAGAGAGCCACTGCGGCCGAAGTAGTGGCCCTAGCTCAATAAAAAAGTGGCATTTGGAACTAGAGGTTTTGCCAATGTAAACAATTTAAAAAAGCTAACGGATACGTGTATGCATTATAAAGTTATAGGCACTCAAACATGGCAACCTACGAACCGAATTCTCAGCATTTGCGGGAGGTTATGATTTACTTCTTCAACATCAAGACATCTGCGGCTGAGGCCCACCGTTTGCTTGTAGATGCTTACGGGGAGGATTCTATTAGTGAGAAAACGTGTCGGCGGTGGTTTCAACGCTTCAAAAGTGGAGATTTTGAGGTCGAGAACAAGCATGGTGGCGGAAGGCAGAAAGTTTTTGAAGACGGGCTGACAGCTGGGCGTTGTGTACTATGAGCTGCTCAAACCATCCGAAACCATCACAGGGGAACTCTACCGACGTCAGTTGATGCGCTTGAGTAAGGCACTCAAAGAGAAACGGCCACAATTCAACGAAAGACATGACAAGGTGATACTGCAGCATGACAATGCCCGACCCCATGTTGCAAATGTCGTGAAAAAGTACTTGGAAACGCTGAAATGGGAGGTTTTATCCCTCCCGCCGTACTCTCCAGACATTGCCCCTTCCGACTATCACTTGTTCCGGTCAATGGCACACGATTTGGCTGACCAGCACTTCGGTACTTACGAAGAAGTCAAAAATTGGGTCGATTCCTGGATTGCCTCCAAGGACCAAGACTTTTATCGACGCGGGATTCGAATGCTACCTGAAAGATGGGCCGAGGTCGTAGCTAGCGACGGGCAGTACTTTGATTAAAAAATATGTAGCCACTTTTTTATAATGAAGCCTTAAACTTTTGAAAAAAACGGTCACCGCAAAGTTGTACTCCTTATAGTTTCGAGAAAAACGCGTTCAAAGTTTTCGTTCCGTTGTTCTTTATATAAAATTATGTTTTTTTTTCTAGAATATTCATACTTACATTAAAGTATCTAGTCCCGGGCGATATGACGGTTCTTCATCTTCATTATATTTCACAAAATAATAATAAGAGCACTTAATTTATTGTGAACGATGCCATGCCTGTAGTGACTGAGGGCACTAACCGGTCGCGCTACCTATTCTCACTAAACTGACTGTAACTCAAACGTCAATCTTTGGGCTTGTGACTAAAAATTTTGCCAACATATTTTTGAATATCTGTCCTTTCAAGAATTATTTAAAAAAAACGTTTTTCCAATTTTGCTTGAGGAAAGTGGGAAAGGGTGGAACTTACTGTGCAAGAACTTTCACAGTAACTTCCCCCCTCAACTGACATTTCGTACGGAAAGCTGTTAACCTTTCGCGGTAAAATTACGCGCGAGTTTAAAATAAAAAACTTGAACTCTCTGTCTCTGTCTCTGTCTCTCTGTCTCTCTGTCTCTCTGTCTCTCTGTCTCTCTGTCTCTCTGTCTCTCTGTCTCTCTGTCTCTCTGTCTCTCTGTCTCTCTGTCTCTCTGTCTCTCTGTCTCTCTGTCTCTCTGTCTCTCTGTCTCTCTGTCTCTCTGTCTCTCTGTCTCTCTGTCTCTCTGTCTCTCTGTCTCTCTGTCTCTCTGTCTCTCTGTCTCTCTGTCTCTCTGTCTCTCTGTCTCTCTGTCTCTCTGTCTCTCTGTCTCTGTCTCTCTCTCTCTCTCTCTCTCTCTCTCTCTCTCTCTCTCTCTCTCTCTCTCTCTCTCTCTCTCTCTCTCTCTCTCTCTCTCTCTTTGTAACCCGTAACATCCGATTCTCGTCACTTCAGGGGTGATGCGTGATTATTTTTCTCTCGGCCTTTCTTCTCATTCTCAATCGGGATGTTACTCAAGAATGCTGCGTCCGATCCGAAGACCCTCCCCGCAAGTCCTTGATCAACGAGGGCTTCTTCTTAGAAATAAGAGGGAGCGAAAAAATGAAAGGAAACTGCCCGTTTTCTCTCGCGGTTTTCTCATCTCCTCGTCGCGCCACTTATTATCCTAGATTACAGAGATACGTAGTACGTACGCGCGTGCAGAACTCTGACGACACAACTCGCGAAGGAGAGCCCAGGGTGGAGAGAGAAAATGAACAGAGCGTTACAATTAGGTCGCGCCAGGACGACGCAAAGAGGGATGCGAATTGGTCGCGACGGGGAAGTTGCGCACGCGAGGGACAAAAAAAACCTTCGTCCTACCCCTCTCGTTTGGCGTCCCGCGAAGCTGTGTATGCGAACGCTCCATTGCCGACAACGATGAACAGATGGACTGAAAACCGCTGCGGTCGAGGCCAGTCATTGTCCACCTCTTGGATCTTGGCCGCATTTCAGGCCCATCATGCAGTCTTTTTCTTCCGAATGGCAATTCTTTTCTGCTAAATTGAAATTCGTTTCTTTAAAACTGCAATGCTGGCTTTTAAATTGCATTTTTTTCTTTCAACTGCAATTTTTCTTTTCAAAGATCAATTTTTTCTTCGAAATTGCTAATTTCGTAAATTTGCAAATCCCGCAGTTTAGGCCTTCGCGAGAATGCAGAGTAATTTTGATAGAATGAAAATAATATATCCTCTTTTACCGGAAATACCGGATGCCAACTGCTCTACAGACGTGAATTGTTGAAACAAATATAAAACCGAACGTTCATCTACTTTTGCTTAAAGTTTAATGAATGTATTTTATTTCCGATGACCGTGAGAATAATTCACTGATTTTTTATCGAGTTTCTAAGAACAGCTGTCATACTGCACATAAAATTTGATAATTAGTATTACGTTATTCGTAACTGATGAATAAATTAGTGCAGGAATGTTTACTTTTAATAAATCCCAATTCATAAGAATACAATGCCAGAAATATATATTTTGTAGTTGTTGCAAAAGTACTACTAATGAAAGAAAATTCTAATCGATTGTTCATATTTTGAATTCACTTCTAAGGCATCGTCACAATGAGGTTAATTTTGCATCGTTGAAGTGAAAGGAAAATGAATATTTCTGAATCCCTTTAATTTCTTTTGGCAAATTCTGCCTACAAATATCCTATAACCCTTTTAAAAGATCGTTATTGAGCAATCTACAATATAAATCGATAGAAAAAGATGTTCTATAAAAACAAAAATATGGAGAATAAAAAGTAAAAAAGAACTTCTGTTGCATTCCGACGATGCAAACTTCAGCACCATTTTTCTCATACCTCCGAGGGCTCTTGCGATCCCATCCCGCTCACTTTTACCTTAGGGGAGTTATGCTTAAGATGACGTCAGATAAGACGACACACCCTCAATATATTATCAAACATTCACGCCATACGCGATTTTTTGGCTTATCGTTATAGAATGCCTGGCTATAATCAATGAATCTCGACTTGTGAGAGCTGGTCACAAGAACATGTGACCAAGACCGCTAAAGCTGTAAAGAAGGATAAAATGGGTTGGCTTTTGTATTCAAACATTTTAACGTGCCGCAGGCAAAACTTCATTCTCACTATAATAATGTCCTAGTGAATATTGCTTGCTATAAACCAACCTTTATCCTAGAAATTAATGTATCTGAGCATAATTTGGTCGACTTGTGTAAGACGCCATACATATGTCATCTTAGACTGAAGTATGTCGTCTTACACACGTCGACCTACTTGTGGTTTTTTGTTCTATTTTTCATTTGAGCAACTAATGCCCTGAAATGATTCTATTTCATTATAATAACGAACCTTTCAGACATACGATTGGTTTTGAATTCATACGTCGTCATTGATTTAAATATTTATCGTAAAAGAAAAAGTATGGCATTCTAAGGAGGTTGCTCAGCTATCGCAAAATACTAAGAATTTGCTGAAATTTGTTCAGGATATTCGCGAACAGGTGTTACGTCTCCATGTAAAATTTAAAGTATTTCGTCTGCGTGATTGTTGAGCAATTAATTATTGAAGTTAGGCTCTTATACACGGGCGACAAAGCAAAAGCTTTATCGCCCGTGTTATGTTATGACGACTGTCGCAACATAATAAAAATAGTAAGAAATGGATGGAAATAGGCGGAAAAAATTCTTGTGATTTTTATGAATAATTTAAACAAAGAGTACAGCGTTTTGTCTGTCTCGTTATCGAGATATTCGGGAAATAAAACAGGAAATCTCAGCTGATTCGCGTAAAACGATAAAGTGCCCTACGGCACGTGGCAACGCTGCTGCCAAGTCGGCCATTTTGAATAGGCGCCAAAATTTGAAAGGCGCACACTATTGCTTCCTTGCTATAAATTTCTTACCGCGGTTTCATAAAGAGTATTTAAATATTTTGAATGATTGTTTACAGAAGCTGCAGTGCATGTGTCTCGACATAACCTTCAAATCAATTACGCGTCGCTCCTCGACTGCGCATTTATTTTTCGGCTGAACTACTTTTTTCCGCCGCTTTCCAGGTTATACTGACTCCAACCGTCGATTGTACTGTTTTTCGATTTTCATTTTCCCCTTCTACCTTTTCATTTTCGCCGAACAAAAAAAACGGAATTCGCGAAGGATGTTTGATAGCTACGCGCTTACGATGTGGCATTCGTAATATCTGAGTTCAGTGATACCAGTTACTGAGAACTAAATTGCGCGTTTTCCACATTTCGCCTTGGTTAGTAACTTATTCGCGATGTAAATAAACAAAAAAGATTAATAACATTTCTAAACAGTCAATTATATGCATTCCACATATTTATTAGTTGAAATTTATTTATTTTACGTAACCGAAAATTTGATTATTCGGGGTTGGCAGCCGTTACTGGGCGCCCGTGTTTAAGCATATGCGTTCCCCTCTTGACACCTACCCCGCAAAGCCCCTGAGCAGCCTCCTTAAGGGGAGGTACTTGAGTAAACGGCGAGAGAAACAGGTAAACTTCGGGAATTTTTATCTCAAAAACTAATGTTTCGATTGGTTCCGGGTTTTTTTTTCATTAGAAAATATGTACATTGAGGTATGTTTAGGAATATTTTTAATAGATTTGTTGACTGGAAACGATTTAAACGCGATTATCTCGAAACATAGTTTTCAAAGTCGGTGCCAGATGTATCTCGAAAACGGCTTGTCCGATTTTGTCCAAATTTGGATACAATATTCTTCGATAGTTTTTCTCGTTCGCCACGTAGGATTTTTTTTGAAATTTTCATTTTTGACGGAATTGCGACCGTGTTAATTAACATTCATTTTTCGTTTGCAATTTCCGACGAGTTTGGATTGCATACACATTGCATGAAAAAACAATGGTTCAATCAAATGAAAAACCCCTACGTGGTGAACGAGAAAAACTATCGAAGAATATTGTATCCAAATTTGGACAAAATCGGGCAAGCCGTTTTCAAGATACATCTGGCACCGACTTTGAAAACTATGTTTCGAGATAATCGCGTTTAAATCGTTTCCAGTCAACAAATCTATTAAAAATATTCCTAAACATACCTCAATGTACATATTTTCTAATGAAAAAAAAACCCGGAACCAATCGAAACATTAGTTTTTGAGATAAAAATTCCCGAAGTTTACCTGTTTCTCTCGCCGTTTACTCAAGTACCTCCCCTTAAGCACAACTTCCTTACACTTGTCACTTTCCTATTTCCCGTTTGTCAGCGCCCCCCCCGGGACTATCACCCACAGCCGCTCTTTCCTAATGCACTGCAGTGTCACATTTGCACGAGGGAACAAGTAAACTGTGGAAAACCTGCGTCCATCTTAAAATTGAAGATTTTCGCCTAAAAAAATACGTATGCAATTTTTCCTACAAAAGGTAGTGTTCCAGAGATTTTAAGTTTTACGTCATTCCGATCTTCAGTACACCGCACGATTCGCTAGTTGGGTACAATTTTTATTCGCAACTTCCAATTATACGTCTCGACGGTTTTTGTGTACGAACGCGACTACATGCCAATAACTGTATTCGCCACCTGCTCGGATCCGCGAGGGACGAAGACACGAGGAAGTTGCACAGTCACAACGAATGAAGATACCAACCTCTCTATAGAAAGATGCGTTCGCCATGTACAGATATAGAGATCACATCGTGATAGGGGAAAGATGGAGAGCGGCCAAGACATCGGAGGGTGGTGAAGCATCACGCGAACACGTTGTTTTTCACCTCCCATCCAAAGTCCCTACCACCGATACAACCCCTCGAAGGTTCATCTCCTAGGAGGACACCCGTCGTGAAAAGAGTCCGGTAAGGGGGTTCATCGGTCCTATATATTAAAGACGTTGCGTTGTCGAGCTTTCATCACAACCCCGGGAGAAGTCGCACCACGTGTATCATAAATATACATCCAGAGTGTTGTTCTTGTTTCGTCCACGATTCGTTCATCGCCATTTGTGCTTCTTATCAAACCGACTAAGGGTGTCCAGAAGAGATACAAACAAGGTGAGTGCACCCTCGTAATTTTCGGAACAGTCACATTCTTCACACCAACATACGAGGAAGTATCAATCCTTTTTTTGTTGGTCAAAAAAATTGTATAAACAAATTCACAGATGCTCGAGGAGTTTGAAAAAGCGATCGTGCTCATTGTATTGGTTCCTTGAAAGAAAAAAAAATCGTCACACACTTTCTCCTGTAGGCAAGTCTTTACAGTAACTTCACCCGAGAGGAGACTTTGCTAGTGCAACGAAATGATCAGGAATCAATTTCGATTTTGCGCGGTTTTCGAAACATCGCCCTATAATATCGCCCTATAATATCGCCCTATAATATTTATGTAAAGAAGATCGTCCGATGTCTCGAAATTTGAGATACAGCATTTTCGAAAGTTTAAAACATATTTTGAATGTTTTTTTGGAAAAATGTTAAATGTGGAAATCGCTTAAGTGAACGCAGCCAAATTCAAATGGAAGTATCGATGATAACATATTTGTTCAAAAAGTCATATCTTAGGGCCTGAGGCAAGCTTTTACTGAATTTCTCAAATTCGATGAATTTACAGTTTTATCAATTCTGCCCGATGTCTCGAAAATTCCGAATCATTCTAAGAATTCTATTTCCATGAAAATCTGGAGATCGAAAGAAAAATTATTTGCCTTAATCGAAGATCGAGAAGCAGGCCGACAGGATTTTAGCATTTGCTCGTGCACATAACGTGTGAAGGAGTCTGAATATTGCATGTCTTGGGTTTGCTAAGAATCACGCCCATCTGAATCTCTGGTTGCAAGCTCATATGATGTTTCGAGGCATGTCTCAGTTCATGGTAAATCGGCATCGCCCGCATCATAAAATCGGGTCTGTGTAGTACACATACGCGTACATTTGTACGGATACATATGCGGATTATAGTACTGTGCAAGAAAGAGCGAAACAGAACGAGAGAGCAAGAGAGAAAGAGACAGAGCGGTCTTTTAGTGGACATGCGTCCAGCTGTCTGCTCGTTCGGTCAGCGCAATTAATTATCGCTTAATTCAACTCAATTGTCTCTCTCTCTTTTTCTCTCTTTCTCGGCACGACCACACGAGTGATATCACACATCTTGAGCCCTTGCGCCTCGCACATACGGACAAACAAAAGCGCACATGATCTTCTTTTGTACAGCTACATACATACATTTCGTCTCGTAGAACGAAATAGAGTCCCGCAACTAATTCTTCGTACCAAGCGAATCGCGCGACACTATCAAATCTTTATTCTCGTCATATATATATGTATATACATATATATATGACGAGAATAAAGATTTGATAGTGTCGCGCGTTTTTATATATATACATATATATATATATATATATATATGTGTGTGTGTGTGTGTGTGTGTGTGTGTGTGTGTGTGTGTGTGTGTGTGTATGGGATATTCCACGCCATTTCAGCTAGCCTGTGAGGTAACCATTTTTGGTATTACTATTTTTTTTTGTAAAATTGTACCCTATGAAACGAACATGCACACCTATTTATAGATTTTGATCTCTTCTCTTTTAGGAGTTATATTTTTCCAAAAAAATGTCGATTTCAGAAGTTATGGAAACGTTTGAGCGCTGCTAACTCTTGAACTAATGAGATATCGACAAATGGCACTATATAATTTTTTCATTTTGAAACATACCTTCGTTAAAAAATATCAATTATCAATGTCAAAGTTTTTTTACTTCTAGAGTGAAACTATTTTTGTAAACGACGATCGCCATCTTTTTATTTTTTTCAAAAAATTCTCTAAAATAGAGTGACCCATTCTATGATTTTTAAGAGTAGTCTCATCGTGGGCCCATTTTTCCTTTTATTTTTTGCGAATTAATCATACTTTATTAGACGATTTTTATCATTTTAATGTCCGATAATGCTATTAATGATTATGTGATTTTCAATTCGGCGTCGACAGGCCTGAAATGGTTTATTTTTAATTCGTGCTGAATTTAACGAAGAAATATATATATATTTTTTTCGTAATCACTTTTTTTGATTAAATTCAGTATAAATGAAGAATAAACCGTTTCAGGCCTGTTGAAGCCGAATTGGAAATTCCAAAATCATTAATAGCATTATTGGAGATTAAAATGATAAAAATCATCTTAAAAAAGTATGATTAACTCGACACAAAATAGAAAAAAATGAGCCCACGATGAGACTCGTCTTAAAAATCATAGAAGACGTCACTCGATTTTAGATTTTTTTTCAAAAAATGAAAAAAAGACTATCATCTTTAAAAAAAATAGTTTTTATTTTAGCAGCAAAAAAAACGTTGACATTGATAATTGATCATTTTGTGCGTATTTTTTAACAAAAGTATGCTCCAAAATGAAAAAAAATGATATAGTGCCATTTGTTGATATCTCAATTAGTTTAGGAGTTATCAGCGTTTAGACGTTTCCAAAACTTCTAAAATCGGCATTTTTTTGAAAATTATAAGTCCTAAAAAAGAAGAGCTGAAAATCTAAGAAATGTGGTGGATATTCCTTTCATGGGTTACAATTTTTCAAAAAAAAAAATTAGGAAAACCAAAAATGGTCGGGGCCACGGGCTAGCTGAAATGGCGTGGAATATCCCATATTCATACATATGACGTGTATATATATATATATATATATATATATTGTGACGGACGATATTTTCTCTAACCACGAGAACGAGAACTGAACGAGAACTCAAATCGGGATCTGGTGCGAGAAACCGTCACCTTCGGCCGTCCACCCCGTGCGCGTGCATCCGCAATACCCGGGGCGCCAGAGAATTTTGTATCGCCGGATTTCTCAACCGGACTAAACTGGGGTCGGGGTGATCAAACCCGACCCGCCCGGCGGAGACTGGAGCTCTTCTTGATTTTTGGTATCCCGGAATCCTAACCGGGTTCGGAGTCTGGAGACCTCCTCGATTTTTAATCGCCGGAATCGTATAACCGGACTAAACTGGATGCACTGGCACGAGGGAGAACGGTTGCGGTACTGCACGGCCGCTCAGGCTGTCGGTTGTGGTAGAGGGGTCGGGATTCACTGGGAGTAGCGTGAACGATCACGGGATCTGTCACTTCGGCGACACCGGAAACGTCACTAATAAAATAAAATAAGGTTTTATTTTGTAGTGCGGGAGCTGGTGGATTACCCACCCGAGAACTGTACACGTAGACGAAACTTAACGCGAACGCGAACTGCACGCGAAACGTCATACGCACGGGAACGAGAGAGCACGACGACGTGCCTCTTACGCGAGACCGAGAGCGCGACGACACGGGCGCGAGAGAGACGCGACACGTCTCTCCATCGCGACGTCTGATCGACAATTCTTACTAGATAGCTCAAAAATCGGGAGCGATCGCGATTTTGGAGACAACCGTCTCACGCGAAGGTTCGGTAGCAACTCTTTCATGATATCTCGAAAATCGGGAGCGATCGCGGTTTAGGACACAACCGTCTCACGCGAAGATTCGGTAGCAACTCTGTACCTCGCGCGACCAAGGCCGGCGTGCGAGGGATTATGCGAGAGCGGGAGAGAGCGCGTAGACCCAAAAAAATGTCAACACGCTCGCGGGATCGGACCATGCGAAATCGCCGGTTCAAGCGAGAACTTTATCTCGTATAATATCGAGAGCTGAAATATTATTTCGGGAACTGGAATATTCTCGTAGAATATTCCTTTCGGAATCTATATTTTCTGCCCAAGTTACGCCGAAAACGGAACGGTAACAAATTGGAACCTTTTCTCAACGGTAACATAGAGGCTCTCGGAAATCGCATCCCCGGGTCACCGTGCGAAAGCGGGCAAAGCTTCTGTCCAGAAGCGCGGCACGGAGATCTCCAGCCTCCGCCCGTAACCCAAACGGCCCGCTCTCCAGCACGATGCACCACTACGGTGGGGCGCCGGCGTTTCAGCCGGGCGTGCACCGATTCCCCGAGAGGCCTCACTGGGTGCATCCCTCGGTCGGGATTGCTCAGTACGTTGAGCCACACGCCGCTCGACCGAGTTCCGCGCGCCAACCTAACCAAAACAAAAACACAACCCAAAACCTCAAACGTAACGAGACAAACATTCTAGAGAAAAGACCCTTAACACAAACGGATGGGTCGCAACCCGGGCATCGAGAGCATATCTTGATCATCGGCAGCATTTTTGTGACGTGGCTCAAAAAATCACGTCACTATATATATATATAACAGTTGGATGAGCATTCGGTTAACGAGAGAAATACACACTTGTGACTGTGGTGTCTTGATTTCACTGAACTCAACAAGCTACATAGGCAAAGGGATTTTCAGCATACTCCTCGATATTCAAGACCATGATCGAGCTTAGAACTTGAAAACCTCCATTCGGAATATACTTCTTACATGGGGTTGAACTTTACATTGTTAGGATGCAACAAAAGTTCACTCCAATTTCTTATTTTCATTATTATCCAAAATCATATTTTCCAGATCGCTTTTACATCGCTAAATAAGAATCCTAAAAAATGTTTGGGTGATTCTCGTTGCAAAAATGTGCCAAAGGAAATTTGGAATGAAAGACCCGTTTTCATTGCGTTGAAACGATGCAAACTACGACATCATCTTCTCGGGCGAATCGCCTTTTTTACATACTACGAAGGATGGGTTGATGCAATTTTCCCGTTCCTGATCTCGAAGCACTCAGAAAAGATTTCCACTTTTCCAAATTGTTTTGCATGGAAAAAGCGCCAAAGAAAATTCTGTCATAGTGGGAAATGAAGGGTCGTGGAGTACACGGAATTTTAAGGTGGGATATACATTTACAACGATAAAAAAATCGTTTTTGTTTTTTTTTCTCTAAACGATAGAATTATATATGTAAAATATTTTCCCAAAGTTTCAAAGCGAAATTCGAAAAACTTCAAGCCTCACCGCTCGGATTCGGAGCGAGCGTGAACTTCAAACGCGTTTTTCTCAAAACTGCATTATCGTAATTGGCATGCAGGATTACTCAAAAACTATTAAGTCGATTGAGTTAAAACGTGGTAGAAATATTGATAATATTGGTACCTTCTACTTGACGAGAATTGTTTTTGAAAAATTGGAAAAAAATCTACTTTTTTAATCCACATTTTACAGAAAAGTTGCGTGAAATTTTGATTTTTTTGTTGTTGTAATTTCGTGTCATTTTCTCAAATTTGCATTTTCTTCATTTTGATTACCGTCATATAGAAACTAAACGTGTTCTAAGTGAAAAAATGTTTGAACTTTTTTGCAAATCAAAATCTACGGAAAGCTAGACTGTACGTCGATCCGCAACTCCCGCGGCGACCTTGCTGTAACACTCTGCCACAGCTCCGTCATTATGATGATGAATTAATTTAAAAAAATTGTTTTGTATACTTAAATATACTATTAAAGTAAACCTAAAGTTTGAAACTTGTAGAATGATTATTTCTTAGTTTAAAAGTCCCTCAATATTGCTTATTTTGTCCTGTCTAAATGTATATTCCGCCTTAAACGTAAAAGATAATTCCTGATGGATGATCGCGGAAGAGGAAAACTGGGGTTGCCGATAATTAGAAGTCTATAGGATGCACTACTATCGACCGTGGTGAAAGATAATGGAGTAAGGCTCGCATTTCTTTATTGGCAGAAAAATCGTAATGTGTCTGAGACATTTTTATTGTGATTGTTCTGCCACTAAACTAAAACGTTTGTTACAAATACCATGGGCTATTGGCAAAAATGTGGGGTAAGTCAGGTGGAGACGTATCGACCGGGAAATTGGTGATATTTAGCTGAATTTTGAACTTTCGAATGGTATTGACGTTTTCATCGTTGATAAGCAACAAAAATTCTTTTTTATTTTTTTTCAATTTTAATGCCTATCAAAAATCATTTCTCCAGATTTAGATCTCCCGGTTTAACTTATAGCCATCTAACAAGAATTTGAAAAACGCTTGAGTGATTTGCGTTACGTAAAAGTACAAAAAAAAAACAATTTCGTCCGTTAAAAAAAACATTCGTTGCATTCCTACGATGCAAACTCCAACATCATGAAGCTTTCGCCGCCGGTTAATTAATGTCGAGGGAAAATGCTTCTCGAGCGATAAATTACTTAAGTTCAATCAGCCGACATCGATATAACTGAGGTTGATGAAACTGCGCTCTATCTCTTTCCTTGGAGCGTGAGAGTGAAAGAGAGGAAGAGAGTGAGACAGACGGGAAGCGAATCGGCTGACACGTTTCGTACCCGCTATAGTTGCATTCGCATCTCTTTCGCAGCACGAGTCAATTCATGCTCCGCGCATCGTGTTCTGCGCACCCTACCTCTAAAAAGTTTATTAACATCGAGAAACGTTATACGATTTCAACTTAATTTGATCAGCGCTGAAGACAAGTTGATCCAATTGAGTAGAATTAATGAAGCATGTTTAATTGGCTGGTAAAGTTCGCTCTTTACGACATTTTAATCGCTATATATATATATATATATATATATATATATATATATATACACTAGGCAAAAGAATTAAAGGATATTGAAAAAGTCCGCCAATTTAAGGTTCATTTTCAAATAGCTGTAACTCCTTGAAAAATGGTCGTACAGCAAAATAAAAAAAAGCAAATTGAAGGTGTGAATCTCTAGTTTTGAAATCTTGAACTCAAAAATTTTTCGCGTCAGCCAATTTTTAGTAGCTATCAAAAAACCAAAGTAAAAAAAATTTTCAAAATTTTCAAATGTTTCAAAATTTTCTCATGTTTCACAGTCTGCACGGACTTTAATAATTTCTTTTGAATGATCGGATTAAAAGGATTGTCTAGCTGGATTCGTTTCCTTTAATTTGAGCGGTGGGAGAGCTCTGTACAATTTTTTCTCGCTGAGTTATCGATGTTCAAAGCCAAAATGACACTTTTGACTTTGATGACTGATTACTCGGAGACTAATGGTCGCACAGAAAAAAATCAGAGGGTTTTGGAAACTTTGAAGTATTCTCTATAAGACGCTTTCATCATTTTTTTAACGAGATTTTTTTTTATGCGGGAAAATGGCTTTATAAAAAACGTGAAAAATGGCATATTCACGAATATTCTTTTAACTAAGGATTATTTAGCCAATATCGAATAGATAAAAAAAATGTTCAGTTTTTTATGACCTCAAAGTATCCTAAAAAAGCCCTCAAAAGTTTAAACACCGGCGATTTTTTTTTCATTGTGTTCCGAATGATTGAAATTGTGGTTTTTGCTAAAAATCGATTTTAAGACTAAATCTACTACCTTTTATTCGTCTTCTGAGAATCACAACTTTTTTTGGCACTGATCCGAATTTCCGGTGCTAAAAAATGTTGATTGTTGAACCAAGAGAACAAATTTTTGTTTCATGAAAAAAAAAATTAATTAAAAAATGTTTTTTTTACAAAAAAAATTAATTTAAAAAAATCGAAAAAAAATTGTTAGTTTTTTTTATAGCGCTGAACGTTTTTCATGATACGACGAGCGATGGGAATTGTTGGAATTCACAGTTCTTTGAATGTGTGCGTGTGGAACACACACACAAAGAAGCGTAAATCCAACCGATATTTTTCTTCGGGGTGAATTAAGAAAAAGCTGAAAAACCGTGAAATTATAACTTTTCTCAGGTTTGAAAAAATGTGTTAAAAAAACACTAACGTACTATAAAAATTATTTTTAAATACTGTTCTAACGACTTTTTTAATTCACTTAGAAGAGATTTTCATTATGAAGAAAATAAAGTTTGGTTCGATTCAATAGGTCGTTTAGTTTTTTTGCTATCACGCCCGCCAGTTTCGAAAATCGTGAACATGAAAACTGGAGAAAACGCGCTTCAAAGTTTTCAGTAGGAGGAAATATCAATGGCTTCTCTTCTTTTGGCCTTGTATCTTCGACAATATTTACAATTGGCCTCTGTAACTTTGTAAATATTTTCTTGGATAGTTTATCTATCGACTTAAGCAATAAAAAAACGATTTTTCGGTCCTTCTAATTCAGGCTTCGGCTTAAATCTGCAACGCCAGCACCCTACACACTTGGTTTTTCAAATCAACATTGCCCTTGTGCTTTTATTTCGGAAAATTTGAAAATTCTCTAGTGACTTTACCCCTTAATTTACTCTCCTTCCAATGAATATTACGGAAGTCAAAAACCGAAACGGCTTCGCCATGCATATGTATAAACGTGCTTTTAAGATGATTCACGCGTGTAGGATGTGGCTCGATAACGAGGGAAAATTTGCAAAAAGTCTCACGTGCCAGTCGAGGGTCTTTCCTGAAAAGCGCCACGGATTCAATTCTCTAAATAACATCCAGCGTAAACTGGTTTGAGTTTGGTGGGAGAGGAGATTCCGCTGATGAGACGATGATGAGGAGAACCCTCGGTGGAGTTGCGAATCGCCCGCACACGAGCACACAGATATACACACTGCGAAACGTGCCGAGGAGAATGCCACACCGACGATTCTTATACGGGGTGTCTCTTATCTCTACCACCCGAAATAACTCGGTAATAATTGACGTCACAAAAAAATGTTCCAGACAAAAGTTGTACGGTGTGAAGGGTGCCATCAAACGCAACCATTTGTTTTTATTTCGATGGAGACGCTGACGCACAGTGAAGGTCACCTCCACTTTTTTAAATGGAATGGTACATTTTTTTCAACCGTATTGTGGAGCACCTTGAGCCGCATAATGAACATTAGGGGGTCAAAGTCGTTCAAGGTCATTCAAGGTCAGTATCGATTATACAAATCTAAATTTAGATTGGTATTTCATTTTAATAGGTGACCTTGAATGACCTTGAACGACTTTGAACCCCCAATGTTTTTATGCGGCTTGAAGTGCTCCACAGGATGGTCGACAAAAAAATGTACCATTTCATTTTAAAAAGTGGAGGTGACCGTCACTGTGCGTCAGCGTCTCCATCGAAATAAAAAAAATTTGGTCGCATTTGATGGCCCCCCTCACACCGTACAACTTTTGTCTGGAACATTTTTTTGTGACGTCGATAATTGACCGAGTTATTTCGGGTGGCAGCGATAAGAGGGGCACCCTGTATACACGTGACCGAAAGCTCGCGCGGTTGATGCCTGTCTAGAATTTCTGATGGACAATCTCCATTAGCTACACCCCGCGGACAATACGAACAATTCATTCGTCCTCGAAGTCTATTTTGCTACGTTGCTCCTCCGCGGTGAGACATCCGTCTTGGATCGCACAACCGGTGAAAAGAAAAAATAATCCTGTTCTCTCATTATTTTCCCACTTGGGGAATTCCCTCGTCATCCCGAGTCGAAGGTGAAATCCTAAATTCATCCTGTTGGATCTATTCTTGTGCCTCCGTAGTGTTGTCTTAACGGGGTCATCCGATGTGACAGATATTTTTTTCGCTTTTTTTTGGGAATTTTTTTTATGAAACATTAAAAGACCTTATATTTGCATTTTTACCACACATTTGTTGAGTCTTCTCACGTTGGTCTCTAAAAAAAAGGCTATTTTTATGCATTTTTTGATAGTTTTATATTATAGATATTGAAAAACCGATAAAGATGGGCGCGCGGTCACTGAAGTTAAGCAGCATTGGAGGCTGCTTACTTGGAGCGGTGACCGCTTGCCCGTGCACTGGTTTGGGCGTCAACCTCTGAGTGGGAGGCAGTTTGTCTAAGTTTCTGATGGCAATTCAACTGAAAGTCAGCCAAATATAGCCGCCTGTTTCGGCCCAGGTTTCCCGCAGTGTCCCTGGGCCCTCGTGCAAATGCGATACAGTAGTGCATTAGGAAAAAGTGGCTGCGGTCAACCCTCTGGGGGGGAACTCTGGAAGGATTGTGAATGTCGGAAGGAATGGAAGGAATAAAGGAGGGGATGGTAAAAGGGGCAGGACCCCGTGCCTCTGAGGAATACATATATATATTAAAAATATATATATATTATAGATATTGATATAAAAGTTGTTACACTTAATAAATACACTTTCGAATTACATTTTAAAAATGTATGTATTTATGCAACCCAAACAAACTTTAAACGTGTTTTTCTCGAAACAACGTTTTTCGACGGCTTGTTGATAAAATCTTGGAAACTACTGAACCGATCCTTATGAAATTTTAACCACATATTCTTTATAACTATAGCTACAGCACAGATTAAGGATTTTTTTAAATTTTAATATTTACTTTTTTGGCCAAAAACGGTGAACAAAACACGTTGTTTTGTTTTTTCGAAAAATGTCCGCCATTTTGATATTTTTGCATATATCAAAAATCGTATGACATGCGATATAGCCATTAACATACTGAATCTAAAACCGTTTGATTTTTTTGTTTTGGTTGATCCATCTCCGAGATTTTATGAACTGCGCAAACCTACCATTTTTTTCAACTACCATTTTCGTCTATAAATAGTGACTTAAATGAATAATTTTTTTAAATGTATTTCGAAAGCGTATTTATTAAGGGGTTAGGCAACAGTAACGGGTATAAAATCATGTGCGAATTTAACCATTTTTTTGTATGAAAAAGTGATTCACTCATAAAATTAATTACGCATCTATTCAGTATGAATATCAAGCTGTCAGAAAAAATATATTTTTTTTTCGATGTACAAAATGACCGACTACTAATATTTTCTTTTGTTATCTTTTTTTAGGCGCTTCGCGGCGTGACATTTAGCATCCACAATTTTTTCCCTAGAACAAAAAACAAAAATTCTCGTCAATCTACATTAGAATACCTAGAGAAGTACGTACGGAATTTAAAAAATATTGTTTTATTCCAAAGTTGTAGGTATTTGAATTTAAGACGGAATGACACCTCATCGCGGTCGGTATAGTAGAGCAATTGTAGATACCCAAAAATCTCTGAAACGGCTCTTCAGATCCCGTCGAAACTTTGCCAAACGACGTCAAATAGATAGACGAACAGCTGTCTGCCCCGCAAATTTTCTGAATTTGAGAAAAAACCGTAGATTGGCTTATGATAACCCGATCTACGTTTTTTTTTCTCGAATTCAGAAAATTTGAGGGACAGACAGCTGTTCGTCCATCTATTTGACGTCGTTTGGCAAAGTTTCGACGGGATCTGAAGAGCCGTTTCAGAGATTTTTGGGTATCTACAATTGCTCTACCATACCGACCGCGATGAGGTGTCATTCCGTCTTAAGAAATGAATTTTCAGTGAAAAATTTCGTATAAAACTGCTCATAAAATGAAAAGTTTTCGATTAATCAGAAATTCCGTACGTACTTCTCTGCGAAATGCAATTAGGAACATAACTTTTAAATTTAAAGTAAATCGAGTGAAAATTGTCGAAGTTATTTGTCACGACAATTGGAAAAAAACTGTTTCGAGAAAAACGCGTTTAAAGTTTTACATATAACGTCTCAGCGCCCTCAGGTACTCTATGGCCGTGCCAGAGGTGGACTTACGTTATACGCTCAAAGTCGGTGAAAAAAAATGTCTTGCTATTACTCGAATGGTAACTTATTCTTATGATGATAAAGCACCGTTTTAGCGAGAAAAAAATCGATTTTTTGCCAACTCTACTGTGGCCTTACCCCTTAAGGGGCCAGACCACTTTGGAGCCACGAAAAAGGCTATTTTCGCGATTTTTTTGACGACTTTGTGAAAGATATGGAAATAAACGTTATTGAGTTTGATGAATAAAGTCTTGAAATACATTTAAAAAAATTTAATTCATTTTTATTCATGTTTAAGTACAAAAACTATAGTTTAACGTAACGCCTCAAAAATGGGTGGGCTAGGTAGCTCCATCACAACTCGGCAACGGCTTGTCTGAAACAAAAAAATCGAAGTCCATTACATTCAGTATGACATCAGCTACAAAATAACCTTCGGATATAAAGTTTTATCAACAAATAAAAAAATGGCAGATGAAAAACGAAAAAAGTATTTAAAAAAAGCGTTTTTTCGCAGTTTTTCGCAAAAAAAGGAGTAAAAATCAAAATTTTAGAACCATCGAGGGGCATCTTATTGCGAATCATATGTAAAATATGTGGTTCAAATTTCAAGAGAATCGGTTTATTAGTTTAGAGATACGATGTAGCTAGAATTTGAAAACGTTGTTTCGAGAAAAACGCGTTTGAAGTTTATACTATGAAAAACTCTTACCTAAACTCAATCAGCAATTCCTGCACCGTACAAAATCCCTTCTGATTGCTTATCATCGTCGATTTCTTCAAGCCTTGCTTGCTTTCGATTTTTTGAAATTTTCAAAGTGGACTGGCCCCTTAAGTGTAACAACTTTTATATCAATATTTATAATATAAACCTACCAAAAAAAATCATGAAAATAGCGTTTATAGCGTATAAAGTAAAATGACCCCTTAATCCGAATCTCGCGCGGAGAACGGAAACCACTCGAGATTCATCGACTTGGAATTCTCACGATTAATTTCCACTGAGATGCTGGAAAAACTTACGCACGTGGTCAATTTTTTATTAGGCTTTAGCGATCGTATTCTGGGAGTAAGAACTCCAAAGTCGATCCCAATCAGGATTACTCACCTGAGGATATGAGTGTCTCAGTGAAAAAAAGAAACGCTCGATCATCCAGCCCGTTCGATTTGTCTTTTTGATTAATAGCAATTCAAGCGATATTGCGCCGTTTTCCTTGCGCGGGGGAACTTGACATTGAAGATGATCTTTTGATGAAGTATTTTCTCAATGTTACCGAGGATCATCGCAGTATCTACAAATTGCCATGTCATATATGCGTATACTAACGTGTCCTGTGGAGTCCTAACTTCGCGGTTTACGAAAGCGGTTCACACCGCTCTCAAAACGATTAACCACCACACTTGACCGTTCTGCACACCTATAGATCTACAAAGTTCCTAAAGTGACTAGCAGTGAATTGAGGTACTTGCTTCAACTGGAACGAATGTAGCTGTAAGTGTTTCTTTAAAAAAAAAACCGCCTCGTTCTTCCATGCGAAAATTGTTCCAATGACAAATATAATTTTGTTCAACGATTCCGTCGCGTCTTTCCCTTCGTCTCGATGACACAACGAGACTTGCTCCGAGCCCAAAATGGGACCGGGTTGAAATTCCGAACTTTGAATGCTCCGACGGCTTAAAATTCCGAATTTGAATATTCCGCAATTCAAGATGGGGTCGGGTTGAAATTCCGAACTTTGAATGATCAGAACCCTCAAACCTCCGAAACAATTTTACACGAAAGACCAAAACTCCAAAATTCTGAACACCGTCAAAATAATTCGGCTATGGAACCTTAAACATTTTAAAAATGTGCAATGAATCGACGAATTATTTCAAGATTTTTTTATCTAATAAGGTGGGGTATACATTTACAACGATCAAAAAATCGATTTATTTTTTTTTCTTCTTTGATAGAACTTGGTAGAATTATGATAATATTGGTACCTTCTGCTTGACGGGAATTGTTTTTGAAAAATTGGAAAAAAAACGACTTTTTAATCCACATTTTACAGAAATTTTGCGTGAAATGTTAATTTTTTTTGGAAATGCGTGCCATTTTCTTATATTTGCATTGTCTTCATTTTAATTACCGTCACATGGAAATTATACATGTTCTAACTGAAAAAATGTTTGAGCTTTTTTGCAAATCAAAGTCTACGGGAAGCTAGACTGCACGTCGATTTGCAACTCCCGCAGCGACCTTGCTGTAACACTCTGCCACAGCTCCGTTATTTTGATGATGAATTAATAAAAAAAAAATGTTTTGTATACTTAAATATACTATTAACCCTTAATAGTCACACTGGGTCCACGGGACCCAAACAAATTATTTTGATGCCGGACAACTTTTTTTCCAACAAAACATACATTTTTTTATATGCGTAAGCGTTTCATTCTTTCCTTCTGATTCGCACCTGCGTTGGATGAAATAAATATACTTTTTGAAAAGTCCACAGAAACTGCTATGTCTATTTCAAAGTATATTGTTTCCAGATTATAAAACCAGTTTTTTTGGTCAATAATAGCAAGAGTTACAGCAATTTTTGTAAAAAAGTCATTTTTCACGTTTTTTTGCATATAGCTCAATGCATTATTTCATTATTTATAACAATTTAAAAACACCTGGGTCCCATGAACCCAGTATGACTATAACGTGATTCTAGCTAAGTGTGACTACTAAGGGTTAAAGAATACCTAAAGTTTGATAATTGTAGAATAATTATTTCTTAGTTTAAAAAATCCCTTAATATGGCTTATTTTTTTCCTGTCTAAATGTATATCCCCCCTTAAGAAGTGATTTTGCGTCAATTTTGAAATTTGTCCAGACAATGTTATTATACGTTCTACATTTCGTGTAAAATTCTTTCGGAGTTTTGATCTTTCGGGGTAGTATTCTTTCGGAAGTTTGAGCGTTCTGATTATTCAAAGTTCGGAATTTCAACCTCCGCCCCGCCCCAAATCAATCACTGTTCGCGCACAATCTGTAGGATTATATTTCTTCGCTGTGTTTCGAAGAGCCGAGCGTAGTCGCTTCCACATGTCATGACACTCACCATCCCAGTTTTGGAACCTACGTCATTCGGTCTTGAGGCGATATATAAAATAGATACGTAAATAAAATACCCGGAAAAGTCATCGACGTACAAACCGAATTCACATGTAGCTACTATCGCGCTAGAATTTTAATCGCAATGCTCGTAAAGTTAAGGAAGTATCTACATATAGCTGGAAAAAAGCCCTCACACGCACACCCGTATCGGCTCATAATTATAAAACATACGACGGACCAAGAGTCATCGAACTCTTGACAATTTCTTCCTCGCTCTTCACTAGGTACAAGAATTCTTTATGATATTGAAGTTTGCGTGATTGGAACGCAACAAAAGTTCCGAAATTCATTTTTTTGGCAATTTTCGGCCTCCAGAATTACTCAAGGCTGGAGCCTGAATGAGAAGCCGCGTAGAAATTTCGGCGGGACCCAGATCAGGTTGCCTGACTGCCCTGGGAGGGCACTAATGAGGCAGCCTGAAAGGGCCCTTCTAGGAAATGTAACGTTGTGTCACATATGGGACTGACCTGGTTGCCTGATCACGCCCCTACCAGGTTGCCTGATCAGGAAGAAATGCATAAAATATTTCAAAAATCCAAAATGGAATGGACCACTTACCCGCGTAGAAATTTTGATGGGGCCCAAATCAGGGCCCGATCAGGTTGCCTGACTGACCTGGTAGGGCACTAGTAAGGCAGCCTGAAAGGGCCCTACTAGGAAATGTAACGTTGTGTCACACATGGGCCTGACCTGGTTGCCTGATCAGGCCCCTATCAGGTTGCCTGATCAGGTCCCCATCAGGTTGCTTGATCCGGCCCATATCAGGTTGCCTGATCAAAAAGAAATGCATATAATATTTCAAAAATCCAAAATGGAATGAACCACTTAATTTAGAGTTCCACTACAATGATTTTGCATCATAATTCGTCATTCCCTAGCCTGCTAAAATGTTTTTGTTCAAAGAAAATATTTCGCCTATGTGGGAATCGAACCTCGTACCTACCTACCCAAAGCTAGGCACGCTGCCCCTATGCTACCGAGTGCTTGTAACATCTTGGTCCCAGATATGGCATAAGAGACCAAATGAATTCCTATAATTATTTGTTGTATCACACAAAGTATATCAATTAGTTAATATCATTGTAACAATTAAAAAGGTTTATCCAATAACATGCTATAGATTTTTGAAACTTAATCTTGTATATATATATAAAATTCCTCTCTCTCTCTCTCTTCGCCTTACAAAGCTGCCGAAATCTTCTAACACGCATCCGGGTTGCATAACGTTTTAGGTCGTGACAGTCCATAGCACCTTTTTTTAAATAGAATTCAGGAATGCATCGAAACTCCGAAGCTACGATGCTGTAAAATCGGAGTTTCCATGTGGAAAATAAGAGGTTATGTGCATCTATCGACTGCTGAGGCAGTTATAGGGCAAGCCTATTTATGGCCTCATCAGGTAAAGTCATAGTAGGGCCTATTCGGGCAAGCCTTGGTAGTGCCCTATCGGGGAAAGCAGGGGAGTAGGGGAGTAGGAAATCGGGGAGTAGGATCTTATCAGGGACGGCCTTAGTAGGGCCATTTCAGTATAGCCTGATTTAGGGCCTAAATACTTCCGGCCCGGTCGGGACCGGATCAGGATGTCCGTAATAGGTGTTACCCGTATCACACCCCGGTCGGGGCCTGATCCTGGTCAGGCTAACCCTAAGAAATTTCTACTCGGGAAGGTCCGAAAACATATTTTTTTTTTAATTGCTTAAATCGATAGATAAACTATCCAAGAATATATTTACAAAGTTACAGAGGCCAATTGTAAATATTTTTGAAAATACAAGGTCAGACGCAGAGAAGCGATTGATAATTGATATTGATATTTCCTCTTATTGAAAACTTTGAAGCGCGTTTTCTCCAGTTTTGATTTTCACGATTGTTCCAAATTGGCGGGCGTGATGGCAAAAAACTAAACGACCTAATGAATCAAACCAACGTTTTTTTCTTCAGTATGAAAATCTCTTCTAAGTGAATTAAAAAAGTCGTTGAAAAGGTATTTTTAAATAATTTTTATAGCACGTTGAAGTGTTTTTTAAAACACATTTTTTTTACCCCGAGAAAAGTCATAATTTCACGATCTTTCCAGCTTTTTCTTAATTCACCTAGAAGAAAAATATATTTCCCGCCGATTGGAGACTGCAGTGGCAAGACGCACATGGAGTAGGCTGATAAATCTGCAGTCATTTATTGTTTCATGTTGAACATTTTTTTATACATTTCAAATATACATGACAAAATACCTCCACGTTTACTGCGCTCACTTGTTTTTCCCTTCTAAAAAAAATCCGGAAAAAAAGCTTGTTTGGGCCTTCTAATTCAAGCTCCGGCCTTAAACTTTTTTCAGGGTCCTTTTTGGAAATCATTAGCGTAAATAAATAAGAAAAATCTTTAAATGATGTTGAAAATA
Organism: Ophion slaviceki; assembly: GCA_944452715.1. NCBI lineage: Eukaryota > Metazoa > Arthropoda > Insecta > Hymenoptera > Ichneumonidae > Ophion > Ophion slaviceki. Next base: position 13,077,460 of record OX101790.1, read on the forward strand.
AGGCAATAAAAATGCGTTAATGAATTTTCGTTTCATTTTAACGATGCAAACTTCAACGTCACGATTCTTTGACCACTTCTTGTAACTAATTCACACCTGGATGCTGAACAAAAGTCTGCAAGTACAAATATACACGTTGGCCACTTTTTCATCCAGTTTTGACGAACCTACCTTTACCGCTCGAAGTTGATCCGGAAAAACATCGGTTGGGCAACTTTGTCAATTTGTATGAAACAGTAGTAAAATATACTCGTATGGAGACGCAAGACACAGTAAGGCTAAGAATAGGAAGTAATTAAAATGGATAATGGTAGCTAGTAAATGGTACAATGATAAAACAAGTGCATCTACCCCACAGTACATAAAATAGTTATATATGTACACATGCATATGTGTGTCTAAATGTACGAGCGATAAAATGTCACTTTATAAATAATTACGTTGCAACGAAGACCCACAAGGGGCGAATATATGTACCCATGTGAGAACACCGCGGACATGCTGAGCAATCCTGAGAATTCGTTACGGAACAGCCCGAAGGCGAGCTACTTTCCGTTCTCTGGGAGGGCTGTGGTGTGTGTGCTCTCGCGATTTTATTTATAGCCTTATCGCTCGCGCAAAAGGAAATTACCGGACGAAGAGTCTGTGTATACAACACACACACACACACACACACACGCGCGCGCGCGCGCGCGCGCGCGCACGGGAATGGGCAGTTTTTCAGATATTCGACTTCGAGGACTGTCGTTAAAATCACCTTTAGATAATTGTAAGGTGATTTATATAAAGGTCATTGGAAAAACCGACCTGTCTTGAAAATCGTCGATTCATTTTGACGAAATTTACGATTTTGGCCTCAAAACAGCCCGATGTGCTGATAGCCAACATTGTACAGACACAACGAGTTCGGAATATTCTTTTTCCATATATGTATTTATGTAGTATATATACATAATTCTATTACCGATGCAAGTAAAAACATCAAGTCCTCGTTTTGTATGAAACTTAAATCTACTTAAATTCACTGTAAATCTACAATTGTCCACAGCAATCATTTGGACGTTTGAGTTGTTTTTTATCCGACTTCATTTTGGCGATTTATGTGGGATCTACAAATACATTTAAGCTCCGTCCCCCAGCGCCTACCATGGCGTCTGGCTACAAATATTTATTTTAGAAATAAACATAAAAGCACGAAAAAAGCTCTGATGTACGGAACAATTGCAATTCGTCGAATACGTTTTCATTTGCCCGAAGACGTTTGCTCGTATAAATCACGATGAAATTTAATGACGGCGAAATGCTTTGTGAATTTCATCGAGTTCCACAAATGCTTGATCCCTAAAGCTCATGCGTTCTCCTTTTCCCTGACAGCGCAGACCTTTTTTTTATATCGAGCTCGTTTCTCTCGTGACACTTACGCGACATTTACGATTAGGTTATTGACGATCGCGGGGTCGCATACGGTTCATTAATATCGCTGAGTGTGTCGTGCCTTTGCCGCACGCGCCCGCGTCTCACAAAGATCCTGCGATGGTAATAATTGATGTATTTGCGCGATGTCAAGAGTTTTTCAATGAAAGAACATCGCACTTTAACCATTGGCCTTATTGAGAGGTGACACGCCCATTTTAAGCCAAGAGCTGATGTGGAACTTTCGAGGTTGATGTTCAAATAAATTTATGAACATGGTTGAAAATTTACAAGTGCTTCTTCAAAATATACAAAAATGAAAATCATAGTTACTGCCATTTTTCGCTCAAAGTTAATCAATCCTCGTAGAGGATTGCCGATGTCCAATGAAGAAATAAAAGTTAATCATTCATAGGTGGTGATGATGATCATTATCATCGACATCATCATCATCATTGGCGTACCCAGATGGGGCAGGGGTGGGCTCCTGCAAATCCCGGTGCCCTAGAAAAAAATCGATTCAGAATAATTAAATTCAAATAATCGATTAATTTTATTTGTTTCACCCAAATAGTCCACAATAGTGGCCAAATAGGCCACAGTAACGGGTATAAAATCATGTGCGAGTTTAACAATTTTTTTTGTATGAAAATGTGATTCACTCTTAAAATCAATTACACATCTATTGAGTATGAATATCAAGCTGTTAGAAAATATATATTTTTTTATATACTAATATTTTGTTTTATCTTTTCTTTAGGCGCTCCGCGGCGTGACATTTGGCATCTACAATTTTTACCTAGAACAAAAAACAAAAATTCTCATCAATCTACATTAGAATACCTAGAGAAGTACATACGGAATTTAAAAAATATTGTTTTATTCAAAAAATGTAGGTATTTGAATTGAGTTGTAGGTATTTGAATGAATTTTCAGTGAAAAATTTCGTATAAAAATGCTCATAAAATGAAAAGTTTTCGATTAATCACAAATTCCGTACGTACTTCTCTGCGAAATGCAATTAGAAACATAACTTTTAAACTTGAAGTAAATCGAGTGAAAATTGTTGAAGTTATTTGTCAGGCCAATTGGAAAAAAGCTGTTTCGAGAAAAACGCGTTTAAAGTTGTAGTTGTACTCTATGGCCGTTATACGCTCAAAGTCGGTGAAAAGAATGTCTTGCTATAAATCAAATAGTAACTTATTCTTATGATGATAAAGCACCGTTTTAACGGGAAAAATCGGCTTTTTGAAAATTCTACTGTGGCCTTACCCCTAAATAAAACTTGAGCTATTTCCCTTAATATGATTTCGTGACTTGTATAAAAGGTAGCTATTTCATTACGTAAATTGAATATATATTCGAGTTTCACAATTAAGTTATCTGTGAGCAAAATCAATACATTAGTTTTTCCGGCCAATACTCAACCGGAAGAATACTGGAAGATCAACATTTACTACCAAGTAATAGATAATATCATGGTATATGTAAAACGCCGCTTTGAGAATATACCATTAGTTCATGCAATTGACGCATTTTCGAAATTGAATATGAAGAAGGGAGAGGATGTCATCAACAATTACTTAAAGATCTCAATAATTGATACGTCAGTCTTAGATGCTGAAGCCATGGTCATGAAATATTTACGTTCATTTAAAAATTATGAAATATGAGAAATGAAAATAATAATAGAAATGAAATTTAAGAAATCAAGGGGTACTGCCCTAACTTATAAACACTTTTCCAAGCAGCAATAGTACTCCCAGCGAGAGGAGTTTTCCTGCCATGAAGCGGATGGAAACGTGGAAGCACGATGCTTCAAGGACGACTCTCTGAATACAGATAATGACATTGTGAAAAGAAAAATTCCAACTGAAAAAATCTAGGACCGATTTGCTGGGAAAGAACTAAGACTTAATTTATCAGTGCCTACTGAAAGTAAAGTTTAAAGACTGGCAACTGGATTAAAGAACGATGAAAAATAAGTTGATTATTTTTTAAGTTATTGCAAGAGTTTGATATCAGCCCTTAGTACTCGAGGCCTTTTTCACTCGGATAGTAAGTGGTGAGCGAGAGTCACCTCTGAAGTGCAAAGGGTTGATGTTAACATGAACATGTGATTAGAACTTCACCTTTTATGCGCGTTACGTGATTATCTACTATTATGTAAATTTTATCAAAAATACGATGATTATGATGAAAGCCAATTGTTTGGTTAGCCACCCCTCCCCGCCCCCAATACTGTCAACGTCAATGCGTAATGATGGAATAGAAAGTAATCATTCATCATTATCATCATCATCATTGTTTACTTGCGCGAGGCGATTTCCCCGGGATGTCAATAGATCGGGTTCTGGCGATCTTACGTGTGGGAACATAATTAAATAATAACCGAAGAATCATTAATGGCGAGGATGAATGTGATTTTCGTTCACCTACATATGGTCGTACCAATTTGAGGAGCTGCTGAACAAAAGCGGACGTGTCCACATTACGTCAAAAAAAATGTTTCGCGTTCCTCGAGCACACCTTTGTTAACTCCTAAAATATTTTGCACCAAATCCGGCTCTAAACACATTAAAATTGATTAAAAACTGCCTTTTCAAGCAAAAACGGACTTGTCCATGGCTCGCTGGATGAAAAATGAGTAACAGATGACCACAGCGATGACAATGATGACATTGAATGGGATTGTTGTGAATCTGACAACAGTTTGTGTAGATACATTAAATTCATAATGAAAAACAAATTTATATTCAATTCAATGAATCTGTTTTATTTTATAACCGGATATGTCCATAAGATTTTCATTCAAAAGCAGAGTTGTCTGCTCTTAGCATTGAAAACCGGACTTGTCCAAAATAGAATGATAAATAAACAAATGGTAGTTGGTGTTTTTATTAAACTAAAGCCAGGTCGAGGCTTACATTTAAATAGAGCCTTTATATATTAAAGCGAAAAAATTCTAACTCATCTCTATTTGGTTATTTTTGTTTTTGACCTCTCCTATGAAAAAGTAATTCTTGGACAATATATATATATATTAAAACGAGTCACATGAACAATTGTGCCCGTGATAAAGGCACTTACACGCGGTCACATCGAAGAGTGGGCCCTGCACAAAGCGTTCACCTCTCCTCAACGCGCTCTTCCCAATACTCGCAAATACACATCGATGTGTGCATGCAGCCGCGTCTCTGGGGGGTGTTCATGCGTATGCATGCCCACATGCCTGTGTGTATGTATATATACATATACAGCATAAAGGTGATTCTGAGGACAGTTGACTTCGAGAATTGTACCCATACTCAACGCGACGTAAGCCCAAATGTCGTTAAAATCACCTGTACATAAGCGTAAGCAGATTTATATATAAACATCATTTCAAGCAGCGTCCCCAAAATCGCCGACCAGTTGACAAAAATGTAAGGATCATTCTCAAAACAGCTAGACGTGGTGATATGTCAACGTAACATATATACAACGTCCTCGAAGTATCCTTTCTCCATACGTATGTATGTGTGTGTGTATATATATATATATACATATGTATATATATATACATATGTGCGTGTGTGTGTGTGTGTGTGTATATATATATATATATATATATATATATATATATATATATATATATATATGGGTTATTCCACGCCATTTTAGCTACCCCGTGACTACGACCATTCCTTGTTTTCCTGATTTTTTTTGTAAAATTTTACCCCATGAGAGGAAAATTCACACCAATTTTTAGATTTTTATCTCTTCTCTTTTTGGACTTTAATTATCCCAAAAAATGTCGATTTCAGAACTTTTGGAAACGTTCAAACGCTGATTACTCCTAAACTAAATGTTTTTTTGTTTGTTAAATTCAGTACAAATGAAAAATAAACCGTTTCTAGCCTGTCGAAGCCGAATTGGAAAACACAAAATCATTAATAGCATTATTAGACCTTTAAATGATAAAAATCGTTTAAAAAAATATTATTTTTTCGAAAAAAATAGAAGGAAAATGGGGCCCATGATGAGACTAGTCTTAAAAATCATTGAATGGTTCACTCTATTTTAGATAACTTTTTGAAAAAAATAAGAAAAGTTAATGACTTTAAAAAAAAATAGTTTTCACTTTAGAAGAAAAAAAAACGTTCACATTGAGAACTGATAATTTTATTCATATTTTTTAACGAAAGTATGCTTTAAAATGAGAAAAAATTATATAGTGCCATTTGTCGATATCTCAATTAGTTCACGAGTTATCAGCGTTCAAACGTTTCCAAAACTTTGGAAATCGACATTTTTTGGAAAGTTATAACTCCTAAAAGAGAAGAGATAAAAATCTAAAAATTCATGTGGATATTCCTTCCATGGGGTACAATTTTACAAAAAAAAAATCAGGAAAACCAAAAATGGTCGGGGTCACGGACTAGCAGAAATGGCGTGGAATATCCCATATATAGATACACACACGGACATATATATATATATATATATATATATATATATATATATATATATATATATATATATATATATATATGCGAAGCTGCGTGTGCACAAAGTTCGATATACGTGTACCGTTGAGTCTGCAGCCGACGAGAGTGCCCATCGGCAGTCTGCTCTGACGCGTTGCGTGACGCTCGAAACTTTTAAACCCGTTGCGCTTGTCGATCACCTCGTGCCATACCGCCGTCTCTCGTGTTCCGTATTTTCCTAGACCTGTTTCCCTTTCTAGTTCCTTCGTTGCGATTGTACGGTCGACAAAGCCGATGATAGTATCGGTTGACGTTTATGATCTCGATAGAGGAAATCGAGTTCGGGTCTGATCGAGAGACGAAAAGAATAGTGCGGCGGGTGGGCAGGGGGCTGGAGCACTTCCGGTGTATTTATCCAACCGCCTCGGCGATCGCTACGATCGCATCCAGTACGCGCAACGATTCCGCCGATTTCTTTTGGGTCCCTCGCGAGACAGTGCGCGAGTGCGAAATCGGAAGAACACGAGAAAATCCGAACGCGTGGGATAAAAAGGGCGTGAAGGTGCGGAAAAAAATGACGATCTCTCGCGGCTATAACCTCGTGGTTAGAGGATAAAAATAAATAATAAAAGAATACCGATACTCGGCGGCACATGCGCGATTTTTCTTCGTTTCGATCGTTTCGTCCTTTCCAAAGGATTTTATTTTTGACGCGCCGTCGTCATCGTGCCAATTTTCCCGGTCTTCCGATCTTCTTTCCTTCCAGATTTCTCTCTCTGTCTCTCTTGCTCTCTCTCTCTCTCTCTCTCTCTCTCTCTCTCTCTCTCTCTTTCTGTTTCGTTGTTTTTCGAGTGAATATTTATGTATACATATGTATATGTACGTGTACGAAGTGATTGCGAAGCGCAGTAGAAACGGAGAACGGATATTCGAAGCGTGAGAAAATCGGCTGGACGGACCGGCACGCTGGCATAACTGCCAGCACGACTGGCACGGATACAGACATTAAAGTCATCATCAACGGGGACGCGCGCGATGTTACTACACGATAAAGCGACGACGCGTGTGTATGCAACGAAATATGGGCTCGTGTGTAAGCCACACTGTGTCGTATACGCAACGATCGAGAAGAGTCCCTGCTATCAAAGAGTTCACGCCAACGGGGGCTTTTGTCGTGTGGTGTCGTCTCTGGCGCAAGAGAAATTGACCATTTTATGACCCCCCTCTCTCCCCCCTCTCTCTCGGCCGCCCTCTGCCTCTGTAAAGTCGCCGGTCCGGCCAGTACCAGACAGACCTACTCGACTCGATGATTCGTCCAGGGGGCCGCGCCACCGCTATTGCTTTATAGTACACGTATATATATATATATATATATATATATATATATATATATATATATATATATATATATATGTATATATATATATATATATATATATATATATATATATATATATATATATATATATATATAGGGCTGTTGAATAAGTTCTCGTTGTTATTTCTTGAAAACTGATGCTTTATTTTAAAATAATAATTCGCAATGCTGTAAAACGTTTCGAAACTGTTGTTTAATCAACGCCTAATGATTCTGCAAGTTCAGCTAGCATCTGAAAAGAGTCTTCATGAAGTAATGCCTCTAATTCAACACATCAAAATCATTAGTTTTGAAGCGTGTAAACCAATTTTTGAATGTGTGGGGGACCGAGCATGGTTGCCGTAAGTCTCAACAAATATTCGGTGTGCTTCATATATATATATATATGAAGCACACCGAATATTTGTGTGTACACACACACACACACACACACACACACACACACACACACACACACACACACACACACAGGGTGGCGCAAAATTAATCACCCTATCGGAAGATGTTATAATTTTTGCAAATGGCGTCGTACGTCAATCATATTTGACATTTGTGAACTAGACAGCTGCAGTTTTGTGAAGGAAGCGTTTCTAGAAGGAACTAGACAGCTAGAAGCAATTGGAACGCAGGAAGCGTTTTGTGAAGGAACTAGACAGCTGCAGTATTGTGAAGGAAACGTTTTCTGGTCGCGTAATGTCCCCTTTTGGCGATTTGGCATAGCCAGCAAGATCGCCCGATTTTACCATCCCAGATTTCTTTCTTTAGGGCTACTTGAAGTCGCGGGTTTATGCCAACAAGCCTCAGACAATCGCAGCCCTTAAGGAGAATATTCGACAGGAATGCGAATAGTTATCACCGGAAATCTTGCGGAAAGTCATGGAAAATGCGATAAAACGGGCACAAATGTGTATCAACACTGGCGGCCACCACTTGACGGATATCATCTTTTCCACTTAACAGAAAAAATTGTAAAGGTCCAAATAAAGATTTCCATCACTCTAAATCATTCTTTTTTATTTAGTAAAAAAGTTATTCAACAACAAAATTGGATTAACTTTGCGCCACCTTATATATACACTAGGCAAAAGAATTAAAGGATATTGAAAAAAGTCCGCCAATTTTAGGGTCATTTTCAAATAGCTGTAACTCCTCGAAAAATGGTCGTACAGCAAAATAAAAAAAAGCAAATTGAAGGTGTGAATCTCTAGTTTTGATTCCGATCCGAATTTCCGGTGCTAAAAAATGTTGATTGTTGAACAACAGGAACAAATTTTTGTTTGATGAAAAAAAAAGTTAATTAAATAAAGTTTCTTATGACAAAAAAATTCGTTTAAAAAAATCGAAAAAAATTGTTATATTTTTTTTTATAGCGCTGAACGTTTTTCATAATACGACGAGCGATTGGAGTTGTTGGAATTCACAGTTCTTTGAATGTGTGCGTGTGGAACACACACACAAAGAAGCGTCAATCCAACCGAGCAACCTCTACGTGGTACGCTTTAGGTTACACTAATGTCGGTGGTGAATAAAATGTTTATAAAAAAAAATCTTGATCTAATGATCGTGGGACGTGTGTGTAGGGTGTCGTAGCGTATCGTAGGGATGTAAATTACACACGCACAGATTCAAAGAACTGTGAATTCCAACAACTCCAATCGCTCGTCGTATCATGAAAAACGTTCAGGGCTATACAAAAAATCTAACAATTTTTTTTCTACTTTTTTTAATTAATTTTTTTTGTCAAGGAAATTTTTTTTTTATAATTTTTTTTTCATTAAACAAAAATTTGTTCTCGTTGTTCAACAATCAACATTTTTTAGCACTGGAAATTCGGATCAGTGCCAAAAAAAATTGTGATTCTCAAAAGACGAATAAAAGGTGGTAGATTTAGTCTTTAATCGATTTTTGGCAAAAACCACAATTTCGATCATTCGGAACACAATGAAAAAAAATCGCAGGTGTTTAAACTTTTGAGGGCTTTTTTAGGATACTTTGAGGTCATAAAAAACTGAACATTTTTTTTATCTATTCGATATTGGCTAAATAATCCTTAGTTAAAAGAATATTCGTGAATATGCCATTTTTCACGTTTTTTATAAAGCCATTTTCCCGCATAAAAAAAATGACGATAAAAAAATGATGAAAGCATCTTATAGAGAATACTTCAAAGTTTTCAAAACCCTCTGGTTTCTTTCTGTGCGACCATTAGTCTCCGAGTAATCAGTCATCAAAGTCAAAAGTGTCATTTTGGCTTTGAACATCGATAACTCAGCGAGCAAAAATCGTACAGAGCTCTCCCACCGCTCAAATTAAAGGAAAAGAATCCAGCTAGCCGATCCTTTTAATCCGATCATTCAAAAAAAATTATTAAAGTCCGTGCAGACCGTGAAAGATGAGTAAAAATTTTGAAAATTTTTTTACTTTGGTTTTTTAATGGCTACTAAAAATTGGCTGACGCGAAAAATTTTTGAGTTCAAGATTTCAAAACTAGAGATTCACACCTTCAATTTGCTTTTTTTATTTTGCTGTACGACCATTTTTCAAGGAGTTACAGCTATTTGAAAATGACCCTTAAATTGGCGGACTTTGTCAATATCCTTTAATTCTTTTGCCTAGTGTGTATATATATATATATGGGACCATTTTTGTTTGTCCTGATTTTTTTTTGAAAAATTGCACCCCATGAAAGGAATATCCACACCAATTTTTAGATTTCGATCGCTTCTCTTTTTGGAGTTATAATTTTCCAAAAAATGTCGATTAGGAAGTTTTGGAAACGTTTAAACACTGATAACTCCTGAACTAATTGAGATTTCGACAAATGTCACTATATAATTGTTTTTCATTTTAAAGCACACTTTCGTTAAAAAGAATGAAACAAAATATCAATGGTCAATGTCAATGTTTTTTTTGCTTCTAAATTGAAAACTATTTTTTAAAGATGATTGCCTTTTTTATTTTTCTCAAAATATTCTCTAAAATAGAGTGACCCATTCGATGATTTTTAAGGCAAGTCTCATCGTGGGCACATTTTTCCTTCTTTATGTTCGAATTGATCATATTTTTTTAGACGATTTTTATCATTTTAATGTCCTATAGTACTATTAATGATTTTGTGATTTCCAATTCGGCTTCGACAGACCTGAAACGGTTAATTTTTTTATCTGTGCTGAATTCAACGATTTTTTTCACGCCTGTCGAAGCCGAATTGGAAATCACAAAATCATTAATAGCATTATTAGACATTAAAATGATACAAATCTTCCAAGAAAGATATGATTCGTTTGAAAAAAAAATACAAAGAAAAATGGGCCCACGATGAGACTAGTCTTAAAAATCATAGAATAGGTCTACTCTATACTAGAGAATTTCTCTTTCTATTTTCTTTCTATCACTCTATACTAGAGAATTTTTTGAAAACAATAAAAAAGGCAATCATCTTTTAAAAAAAATAGTTTTCACTATAGATGAAAAAAAAACGTTGACATTGATAATTGATAATTTGTTTCATATTTTTTAACGAAAGTTTAGAAAATAAAAAAATGTTAATGGCATTTGTGGATATCTCAATAAGTGCAGCGTTTAAGGTAGTTCTGTAGTTTTGGTCAAATTTTAGGAATTGGCTGAAATCTAAGTATGGTGTAGATATGACCTTCATGTACTGATGCCCAAAAATTCAGTTCGATTCACCGTTTAGTTCATGAGATAATTCCAATTGAATATGGGTATTTTTGTACGCGATCCCTATACCTAACACGTAAGCCGATAGGAGTTTGCTCGCATTTCTCGATATAGTTTCTAAACGGATCTTAGGATTTAAAAATGAAAACACACGTGTACACAGTACTATTGTGGGATTGATTTTTTTTTTAATGACAAACTTTGACCGTTTAGTTTCGGAGATATCGACATATGAAAAGTGATAAATTTTATTCCACACCGAACTCGGGCCCAACCATCTGTAATGGAATGGCAACAGTGTACGCTGCAGCCAACTGATTGGTGCGTGGTCTGGGAACTCGAAGCGTTTCTTTTTCGAGTTCTAGTAATTCTGGGACGGATGTGAAATAAATTTATTCTGCAAACAAATCTAATTTGTTCAATTTATGCATGTATCTATCTTGGTTATAGCGAATACAATTTAAACTGTCGGCAAGATGTTGCAAATCCACGATCCGACGTCCTTCGACAGCGAATTTTTGTTGCTGATCGTTGAGGTTGTGGTTATTTTTCATCGCGTTTAGCCGCATTTACTTGATACATGGCTGCCACAGCTTTCAGTCTTTTAGCAAGCGCCTTTTTTCTCGTAAACTTTCCTTTGTATCGTATTTGAGTTAACATTTTCACCCTTTCTTTTATTTATATAAAATATTTCGTGAAAGACGGATCGTAAGAGGCTCAACGCTATGACTGCAGAAAAATCGCGCTGTTGCCACGATTACAGCGCCGCTCTCTATACAAGTATGAGACCTATCTATGCATGAGGTGCGAATGTGTGAGACATACGGAGAGTACAAGCTCCGTCAACAATTTACAACCAACAGCATTGTATAGGCGTTGAATGTTACTATACGTTTCGGCCGAAACTTTTGGCTCATACGTGTACCTACAGAACTGCCTTAAGCGTTTCCAAAACTTCCGAAATCGACATTTTTTGGAAAATAATAACTCCTAAACGAGAAGAGATCAAAATCTGAAAATTGGTGTGGATATTCCTTTCATGGGGTACAATTTTACAAGAAAAAAATCAGTAAAACCTAAAATGGACGGGGTGCTCGCTGTTTTGTCGTGAAAATGAATGCTTTATTTAAAAAAAATTTCTAATACTTTGAAACGTTTCGAAACTGTTATGTGATCAACTCCTAATGATTCTGCAAGTTCAGCTAGTGTCTGAGATGAGTCTTCATGAAGTAATGCCTCCAATTCAACAGATCAAAATCATGATTTTTGAAGCTTCTAAACCAATCTCTGCATGATGTTTCCGACCGAACATGGTCGCCGTAAGTGTCAACAAGAATTCGGGGTGCTTTAGCTGCAGATTTTCAAAAAAATAAAGTAGTGCCGTAAAATTCCCCGCAAATACCCTTTTTTGGCACGTATTTTCACATGTTCAACACTATGAAAAGAAAAGTTGTTTACACTTCGGCAGAATGACATACACCGAATTTCAAACTTGCTTATAGTACTTCTTTATAGATTGCGTTACCAACTTGAACTACACACACGCAGTTCTGGTAACGCCATCTGCTTGAAAACAACCAGAACTTATTCAACGTCCTAACATATAAATGTATACCTATATATGTTGGGCAAGGAAAGTTTGAGCGCGCTATGTCCATGCAACGTTGGTTTCTAGTACATCTGGCTGTTTCAAGGACGGTCCTTGAAGTCAAACGTCTTCGAACGTCTTCACACTTACTTTTTCCTATATTGATGACTTTGTATCTACATGCGTACAGAATCGACGCAAGAATTGTGATGACAGGCTCATGTTTATAAGAAATACGTACTCTATATTCTATTCACTTGGAAAATCGACAATTTTTTCACTCTGTCACTATACTTCGCTCTTCCTGGCAGTGGACGATCGATTTTGAGTGAGATATCCCGGGGCACTCTGACCGCGGCGAAGAAAACCAATGGTGCTTACTAATCGTCGAAGAATCTACATTTAAAGGTACTTATTTTCGCTCTCCTTGCGATATGGAGCCGATTCCGCACGAACTCGATGAATTAATGAATTTTCGTTACGTCGGCCACGAGAGTGAAATCGGTTGAGCGGACAACGTGTTTTTCTCCTCGGGACACTCCCGTGTAAATTGTGAGATTGAAGAGCCCTCCCCCCGCCGCCCCCGCCCCGTACAACGACATAGAAAGTACGCACACATATACATATATAGGCGTGTGTGTAAAACGGCGAGGGGTGCGTGAATCATCGAACTCGATTGCCTCGTGCGCTAAAAGTGAAAGAAGAACGAGGTTTTGGATATACACGCAGAGGGGAAGAGAGAAAAAGAGAGGGAGGGGAGAGGATTTTTTTTTGTTTCTGCGTTTTTGCCGAGACGTTACACGTTTGCCCGCGAGCACGACCGCGTTTATGTGTACTCTGGCCACCCGCTCTCGCCGGTATCAGAAGAGGAGAGAACGTGGGAACTGAATTCAAATCTCTTCCCTTTTTCACTGTCCCTCCACCTTTCTCTTATACACTCTCTCTCTCTCTCTCTCTCTCTCTCTCTCTCTCTCCTCTCTTTCTCTCCGTCTCTCACGTTTCTGCCGACGAAGAATAAAAAGAAGGAGACTGCCGCAAACGGTATCGACACGAGCAACCGTGCACACAGCCCGAGCTCGTAACGCACACGACTACGCGCCGCGTACTCGTTTTCTCTCCTCGCTCCGGTATCAATCAACCACGATCAACGTTCGGTAAGGTGAGGCGATCATCATCGAAGTCGCTACGCGTCTCGAACGCATGTTCTAGTCGGATATTACCTTCCCCTGCATCCTCGTTGGAATTGTTGCTTTTGCTTTTTATTCATTGCCGATTTTCGTACAATTCAAAGACTTTCGGAACAATTGACGATATAGTATCATTTGATTCAAATTGATATAGTCAATTCTTTGGAAGGGTTTCACTTGCACAATGTTTATCTCTACAACGCTGCAAGTCCTTTTTTCAACTGTACAATGACTTATCTCTCATCTGTGCAAACTCGGCAATCCACCAACTGTACAAGAGTCTCAAGTTTGCTATATTGAATCTCTACAACGATCTAGCCTTATGATAATCCCTACAACGTATTTATTCGCATTTGTATCAACTGCACAACGAGGCATTTGCAATATGCTTTAATTCTACAATGTATCAACTCTATAAGAACTTTGAGTACTCAACGTTCAACTGGGCAATATTGTCAACTCTACAACAGCTGGTATATCAGGTATATCAATTGAAGAAGAGATATATATTAGCCTATTAACGCCCAAGCGACTATGTGTGAACACTTAAGATTTTCAAGTTAAAACTCCTTTTTTGTCCCTTAGGAAGGGTCAAAAGTCAAAGTTAATACCATAAATCGGCCATAATACCTTTTTCTCTCAAGTGTTCAAACATAGTCGCTTGGGCGTTAATAGGCTAATATATATCTCTTCTTCAATTGATACACCTGATATACCAGCTGTTGTAGAGTTGACAATATTGCCCACTTGAACGTTGAGTACTCAAAGTTCTTGTAGAGTTGATACATTATAGAATTAAAGCATATTGCAAATGCCTGGTTGTGCAGTTGATACAAATCCGAATAAATACGTTGTAGGGATGATCATAAGGCTAGATCGTTGTAGAGATTCAATATTGCAAACTTGAGACTCTTGTACAGTTGGTGGATTGCCGAGTTTGCACAGATGAGAGATAAGTCATTGTACAGTCGAAAAAAGGACTTGCAGCATTGTAGAGATAAACATTGTGCAAGTGAGACCCTTCCAATTCTTTATCATATACCAAATCCACCCTCTACATTTTAAATCGATCGTATCCACCGTGTATAAAATTGACAATCGAACAAACACTTTTTAACGTAAGGAGATGCCTAATTGTCATAATGTAAAGGGAGATGAAATTGTCATAATGTGTGATTTGACAGTTTTTCATACCGTATTAAACATTTTTTTCGCACTATCTCGTGCGTAAAACTGCCATTCAGCGATGAGCGTACCCGTATAGAAATTTGAGTTAGGAAAATGTACTGATCTGCCTTCCCTAGATAGTATCAGGCTCTGGTCGGGCCTTCCACCCTAGAATAGGTTCGCAACGTAACGGATCTAAGGCTAGGCCCCGATCCGACGTTCCCTTTCTGGGGAGCTGATCAGGAACGGGCCGGAAAACAAGCGGTAAATGACCAGAAAAGTTGTAGGGAATAGATCGGGGAAATAACCAGGAACGAACGAGGGAATCAATCGTGACGTTTCAAAGTTTTTGGAATCGGGTGGGGATCAGAAATTCGAAAGACCATTATTCAGAAGGACCGAAATTTCGATATCAGTAATGACGAACGTTTAAATATAGATAGATCAATCTTACGATAGTCTATAAAATAGTTAATCGAAATTGTGAATACAAAAATCTCGAAGTTGATTTATACCGAAAACAAATAACAGATTTAACAGAATAATGAGAGATATAATGTCGATTTGCCTGCATATATACACTAAACAATTCGAGACGTTAAATCGTCGTCAAGTCAGTTTGCAATTTCGAATTCACGAAAGCAAAGGACCAAAAAGTCGATCAGTTAAAATAGGGATGGGCCAAAGTGGCGAACGATCCGGATAGCGAAAACTTGAGATCGAGCAATACTACTTGCGCTTCAGAATGAAGATGGCAGATGGCGTTAGTGGTCAGTCGGGTCAGGCAACCATGCCATGTTCGCCATTTAGGTATTCACCATTTCGGACCATCGATCATTTGCATTTCTAAGATCTACACATTCGAAGTTTGTACACTGACAGGAAAATTCCATTGATATGAACTAATCGCGTCTATTTGATTTTTGTTTATTTGAATTAACTAGATTTTTTGCGGAATCAAATTTTTCCTATTGCATTCCAAAATTGAAATTATTTACTTTAAATATATTTATTTATTCAAATCAAAATATATTCAATATCGCCCAGTAACTAAATATTTTATTTAATCCTAATAAATCTGTGATTCGGTTTCATTTGCTCAAAAAACAATTTAGTTGAATCCACTAAATGGATCCATTTGATTTTTTAAATTTAAATAAAATAGTATTTTCGTAGAGTCAATCATTTTTCTATTTGATTGAATGGTCTGTCTATTGCAACACACATATCAAAGAGGTGTGGGGGTAGAGAGGGTGGAGAGAGAGGAGATTATATATATATATGTTAGAAAAATATATAGCATGTTATTCGATAAAACTCTCTAATTATTACAATGATATTAACTAATTGATATAG
Source organism: Ophion slaviceki (assembly GCA_944452715.1). Classification (NCBI taxonomy): domain Eukaryota; kingdom Metazoa; phylum Arthropoda; class Insecta; order Hymenoptera; family Ichneumonidae; genus Ophion; species Ophion slaviceki. The sequence goes on from OX101790.1 coordinate 13,093,699, forward strand.
TTCATGTGATACTGCAAATAATTATAGGAATTCATTTGGTCTCTTAGCCATATCAGCGACTAAAATGATACAAGCACTCGGTAGCATAGGGGCAGCGTGCCCAGTTATGAGTAGGTAGGTTCTAGGTTCGATCCCCATATAGGTGAAATATTTTCTTCGATACAAATCATCTCAAAAGGCCAAGGAATGACGAATTACGATACAAAATCGTTGTCATAATACTCTCAATTAAGTATTTCATTTTATTCTGGATTTATGAAATATTTTATGTATATAGTACACTTAAATTTATAGTGTACACTGTAAGCAAATAGAGATTTAGCTGAATCGAATCTTCATTTATTCAATTTGAATATATTCAATATTTAGAAAGAATAGCTGAAACAAATAAAAAATATCTTTGAAACAAATAAGATCGTAGTAGGCCTTGAGCCAAGGAAAAAACCTATTTGATTTAAATGGATCCTATTTAAATTAAATATTTTTTTTGCAGTGTAGTCTCGATATATTACGAATATTACGAATATTACGAGTATTACGAATATTAGATATACACTTTTCTCTATTTCAGAGATATGAATGTTATAGATTCTTCGAATCTGTATATGTATGACACCAACTGTAGACTATCTGAATATATGTTCTCGAATAAAAAATCCTTTGGTGTAATAGTTATTCGATTTCGTCATCGGTCAAAGGATAAAATTTCGAATAATTTAACTTTCGTTATTTTGAGAGTTTATCATTCCGTCGTTCTGAAACCATTGTCGTTTTATATTTGGTCATTCGACATTTTGACCCTCACCCTTTGGAATCCTTGAGCGTCCTTGAGGAATCCGGAAGCGTATTGAATTTAGTATTTCGGCAACATATTGTTTGTTGGTTATCTACTTGCTAAGGTAGTATATGAGTGCATACATACGCTTGCTCGCATTTCCTGATAGACAAAGAGACAGAAAACCGTACACAGATCACTATCCGAGCGAAAAAGGTCAAGAGTGCAAGGCGTTGTTTCGCAAGTATCGCTAAATCATAAGCGTAAGTGCACGCTGTAAGTATAGCACTTTTGTACGTGGTACAACTCACGAGACGAACTTTAATCCTCGTAGGATGGTACCTTGCTTACGCGAAGCGCGTCGCTTGTAGCCACCTGGCGGATTGTAGGCGAAATACATTCAGGTAATGTCTTCCCGGCTAGAACATTGATATTTCCCAACATGGTGACAAGGCGTTCAAAAACCACGAATGACCTGCTTTACTTTTTTGCCTCATAGAATAATTTGGCTATTCTTTCTTATCAAATCATTAGTTATTGTAATCCCGGTATTTATGATAAGCACTGTTATCCTCGTCGATTATCATTGATGAAATGAATGCTTTTAATGATGAATAGAATTACAACAGATGTATTTGTTTCATCCAAATCAATTATAAATATATTTGATGAGGTGAAAAGCAAAGTAGCTTTTCTTTAGTTCTTAAAGTCAGGCTCCACTTTTCAGAACATGTCAATGTTCTGGCCGGATAGACATTCCGTAAAGATGTACTTGCTCGAAATGTATCCCGGCCAGAATATTGTAATTTCTAAACATAGAGGGTAAGCCGTAAAAAAACGATTTTGCGATCTTCCCGGTTTCTTCTACGGGAGGGCCCGGTCAGGTAAATCAGACAAGGCAAGTCTGGTCAGGGCCGGATACAAAGTAGGGAATGCCTGGTCACGTTTCTGTACGGGGTAGGCATCTCCATATGTTAAAAACTGTTTTTTCAACTGTACATTTTATGGAAACGGTGTAGACCAGCTGTTCGCAAACTTTTTGGCGACGGAACCCTTTTGAAACACTAAATATTTTACAGAACCCTAAAATAAGCAAAACCTGGTTTTATGTTTATTGTTCAATGAAAATGATACAAAAATAGGTACTATGCATAACAATATATTAATGTAAATTGATAAAATGTACTGTAAATTGTATGTAAATTGACCCACTGTAAATTGATGAAATTGTTTCCATTTATTGGGAGACAGGAAGTTGTTTTTTTTTCGGCGGAGCCCTAGCAGAGGCCTTGTTATATATATACATAGGTTATGTTTGGAAAATCTATAGCATGTTGTTCGATAAAACTCTCTAATTATCACAATGATAGTAACCAATTGATATAGTTTATGTGATACAACAAATAATTATAGGAAATTCATTTGGTGTCTTATGCCACATCTGCGACCAAGATGTTACAAGCACTCGGTAGCATGGGTCAACGTGCCCTATGAGCAGGTAGGTTCTAGGTTCGATTCCATATAGGTAAAAAATTTTCTCTGAAAAAAATCATTTCAGAAGGCCAGGGAATGACGAATTACGATATAAAATCGTTCTGGTAAAACTCTCAATTAAGTGTTTCATTTCGTTTTGGATTTATGAAATATTTCATGCATATAATACACTTAGATTTACAGTCTATATTGTAAGCAAATAAAGATTTATTTGACTCGAATCTTTATTCATTCAATTTGAATATATTTAATATTTGAAAAAAAAAATGCTGACACAAATAAAAAAATATCTTTGAAACAAATGAGATCGTAGTAGGCCGTGAGACAAGGAAAAAACCTATTTCATTTGAAAAGATCCTATTCAAAATACATTTTTTTTAGCAGTGTAGGTTCGATTTCATGTGTAGGCGAAATATTTTATTCGAAAGAAATCGTTTCATATGGCCGGGGAATGACGAATTATGATACAAAATCATTGTGATAGAACTTTAAATTAATTTCTTCATTTTTTTCGGATTTATGAAATATTCTATGCAATACTATAGTACACTTGGATTTGCAGTGTACATTGTAAGCAAATAAAGATTTATTCGAATCGAATCTTTATCTATCTAAATTGAATATATTTAATATTAAAAAGGAATAACTGAACCGAATAAAAAAAATACATTTGACACAAATAGGGTCGTAGTAGGCCGTGAGACAAGGAAAAAATCTATTTCATTTAAATAGATCCTATTTGAATATAATATTTTTTCAGCAGTGCAATGAATTTCGGAATTTCAAGAAAATTTGTACAATTCTTGCACGCCATGGCTCAGAAAAACAAATGTAGGTATTTGTTTTCGTAGCAATCGCACGAACGTTGATCGATCGACGTCTCATTTCCTGAAAGAAGAACGCATTAATTGACATTGGTTCGCGTTGTTCGATTCACCGCGTACATTATCTCCTAGAACGCTGAATCACGCATTACAATCGATTAATGTCATGAAGATACGTGAGAATCTCCGCGTGCTGCGAGAAACGAACGCATTTTTTACTCCAAGCCCACCCCCTCAAGCTTCCGTATTCCCAGACGCAGCCGTCACCGATCTTAAAGGATGAACCTCTATCATTCTTTTTTCCGCAAAATCTCTTGCGATCTATCTTTCCAAACGCTCATGCGATTTCAAGAAAGAATTAATTTTTTTCGACGGTTTTTCCAACGTTTTTCCAAAGATCGCGATGAGTTAAAACCATTACGATTGAAACGTTTTCATGATTTAATTATAACAAATAATACACCATTTTATTATAAATAAAGAATACACGGTAAATCGCATAGATAACAAAAATTTCATCATTGATGAAGTCTTGATTCGTAGAAACGAATTTTGTTATTTAACACCCTAAATAAGTTTATCCATAGTCGCGTTTTGCTAAATCGGTTTTTCGCACCCTTAAACGGTAAATTTACACCATTTTGTCAAATCAAAATTTAAATTCAAAATTAAATTGTCAAAAATACCCTATTTGCTCACTTGAGGCATAAAGTCCATTCCTGTCTCTTTCTTTTGATCTCTCGCCCTCAGTGCATGTGTGTGCGGGTGTGCGTGTACATATGGACACACTTTTCGTGGCTTTTTGACCAGAAGCCGTGTTAATAATTTTAGTTACATTTTTTTTATGAATTATTATTAATTTCATTGATTATTAATTAATTAATTATCATTTAGTTATTAAATTACAAAATTGCGAAGTCTATAATTTTTCGACTTCTAATTCGTTTAATTTCCTGTTCATCAAACTTTTCACCGTCTGGATATTTAATTTTAAAGGTCCACAGTTCTCCAGATACAGCGCATTTTCGAAAACTGCACTATCTAACAAAAAGTGTTTGGAAGCTAATTTGAGTTAAATCCCGGCCCTTCCGAGTCTGAGAAGAAATTTCGGATAAGGTTCCAAACCCCCTCTCCGATCGAGTTGAAATTTTGCACAAACCTTCCTTTTAATATTTTAAGATTACCCCTTAAGTTATTTGCGGCGACTCGCAGTAGTTTTCGAGATATTGAATTTCAAAGTTTTCTTTTTAAGGGATAATACCACTCTAGCGGCAGAAAATAAGGCCTAACGTTGACAATTTATTTTGGGAGTATAAAAAAAGAAATTGGATTTCTTTTGAGAGGGTTTATTTAACACATATTAAAGTACAAAGAAAACATTTATTATAATTTTCATACAAAATGGCGGCGACAGAGCCCATCTTGAAAAACGTATTTTTTTACAAATAGCTTCACGGGGGGATGGTTTTCTCGTAAAGTATAAGACCTGGAACAAAAACAAACAAAATAATATAATCTATATATTATTAGCTATGGGACTACGTAGGGATTTTTTAAACAAATTTTGAAAAAATGGCGCACGTTGAACGCAATAAAACGATTTTTAACTTAAAAAACCGCAGTAAATTGTTTATAAAAAAAGTTTACATTTTATCATAAAACGGCTACGTACTCCCATAGAGAATGTAATTGTGAAGCTACTATCAACATTTCAAATCGATTCATGCAAAGGTCTTCGAGTAATCCGGTCTCCCAGTTTGAGAAAAGTGGTTTCAAGAAAAACGCGTTTAAAGTTGTACGAGGCACCTGAAAGAAGTCCGAGGCGCTGCGGCAAAATCGATAATTGAACCTTTTAAAAAAATTGCTACAGGACCAATTGCATATTGTTTTTATGGCCCCAAAGTATTTTTTAAGCAAAATAAAACGATTTTTCCAAAATCCTAGAGTAGTGTTATCTCTTAAGCGTAAGGTTCCGACCCCCCCCCCCCCCCCCCCCCCCCGATCGAGATGAAATTTTGGACAAACCTTCCTTTTAATATTTGAAGAAAATCCCTAAAGGGATTTTTGGCGACTCGCAATAGTTTTCACGATATTGAATTGATAGTTTTTTTAAACGCGCGTCGACTACATCTATATCGGCTATGTCTCCATTCATACCATATACGTTATGGCGCTCCCCGTTTTGTCCAAACAAAAATACCCAAACGAACCCAAACAAACCCAAACCCAAAAACTATTGCACGTCGCCAAAAATCTCTTTAGGGGTTGTCTTGAAACATTAAAAGGAACATTATGCAAAATTTCAGCTTAATCGGAGCAGACGGAGGAGGGGGTCAGAATCTTACCCGAAATTTCTATTCATGTCGGGGAAGCTGCTGTACCTTGATACATTTTGTGTTCAATAATATATAAAACTAAAAATATGATACATATACTGATGAAACAAATGGTATCGTAAAGGGCAACTAATAGGGCTGATAATATAAATTACACAAAACCATAGACAAATATTTTAATAGTTTTCACGCAATTAAAGAAAGTGGTATGTTGATCAAGGTACAATATTGCTGATGTACCTTGATTCGCATATGTTGTACCTTGATCACAGTGAAAATTGAGCAAAATAAAACGCAACTTTTCGCCAAATTTCAATATTGTTTACGTTTTTCAAATTTATGATGTTTCTGGTATCTTTATTCAACTTATGTCATAACAGATATCTGTATTTAAAAAAAAAATGTTCACCAAACATACGTTTTTTCTAACTTCTTTAGTGTCTAAGTTCAAAATATAAAAAACTATTACGGTTTTTTCTCAAAATCTAAATAAGGAACTTTATAATCAAATTATGCTGTTTTCTGCTTCTCTTAAACGAATTATTGTTCTTAAAAGTTTCTTACTCAATAGGTAAGCCCCCAATATTTGTTGATTTCAGGAACGGAATAGAATTCCCCTTAGAATTTGTTTTTTGAGTTTTTGTATTTTCTCTTCAATATCTGACCAAGGATATAAGTTCGAATCTTTTTTTTCTTGCCACCCAGAACAAATTAAATGATACCATAATGTTTAAAGGCACAATAAATGTCGATAAACGTTGAGGCTTCCCTCATTTCGTGCAAACACTAAAGCATTATCACGAAATCCGAAACATCTGTACAATGCCGATCAGAAAGTCATCTCTAAAGATATGTGCTGTAACTTGACCACGATCAAGTTACAACGGGTTTGCCAGGATCAAGGTACAACAACCCCACCTGTTGATGTTTATTCACACATAAAAATGTTGAGGTTGTGTTTAGCTAAAATCAGCCTAATACGTCCTCAACGCTAATAAAGTACCTCCCTAAAACAGCAAGTTATGAATAATTATCTAGCTAATAAGGCAAGTTATGAAGAAAGCAAACAAAATTAAAATCTTACTTTTCGGCACCAATCATTTCAAAATCGTCTCACGTTTAAACGCCGAGGAGTGCCTGACTGCAACTAAATTTATGTTGATTTGCCTTCTCAAAACGTCACCGCGCCATAAATAAACATCCATAAAAAGGGCGGGAACATTTTTAAAAGTTGCCCGAGTATAATTTTCTTAGGGTTAGCCTGACCAGGATCAGGCTCCGATCGAGGTGTGATACGGGTAACACCTATTACGGACATCCTGATCCGGCCCCGATCGGGCCGGAAGTATTTAGGCCCTAAATCAGGCTATACTAAAATAGCCCTACTGTGGCCGTCCTTGATAAGATCCTACTAAGGCTTTCCCCGATAGGGCCCTACCAAGGCTTGCCCTGATAGGCCCTATTAAGGCTTTCCATGATAGGGCCTTACTGAGGCTGTCCCTAATGTGGCCCTACTAAGGCTTGCCCTGATAGGCCCTACTGCGGCTTTCCCTATTGAGGCCATAAATAGGCTTGCCCTATAACTGCCTCAGCAGTCGATAGATGCACATAATCTCTTATTTTCTACATGGAAACTTCGATTTTACAGCAGCGTAGCTTCGGAGTTTCGATGCATTCCTGAATTCGATTTTAAAAAACGGTGCTATGGACTGTCACGACAAAAAACGTTATGCAACTCGGATTCCTGTTAGCGGATTTCGGCAGCTTTGTAAGGCGAAGGGAGAGAGAGGAATTATATATATATATATATATATATATGTATGTATGTATGTATATGTATATGGTTAGGTTTCAAAAATCTATAGCATGTTATTCGATAAACCTCATTAATTGTCATAATGATATTAGCTAATTGATATACTTTATGCGATACAACAAATAATTATAGGAATTCATTTGGTCTCTTATGCCATATCTGGGACCAAGATGGTACAAGCACTCGGTAGCATAGGGGCAGCTTTGGGTAAATTTGGGTAGGTAGGTACGAGGTTCGATTCCCATATAGGCGAAATATTTTCTTCGAACAAAAACATTTGAGCAGGCCCGGGAATGACGAATTATGATACAAAATCATTGTAGTGGAACTCTAAATTGAGCGGTTCATTCCATTTTGGATTTTTGAAATAGGGTATGCATTTCTTTCTGATCAAGCAACTTGATGGGGGCCGGTCAGGCAACCAGGTCAGGCCCATATGTGACACAACGTTACATCTCCCAGTAAGGCCCTTTCAGGCTGCCTTATCAGTGCCCTACCAGGGCAGTCAGGCAACCTGAACGGGCCCTGATTTGGGCCCCACCAACATTTTTACGCAGGTGAGTGGCTCAAGGTACATAGGGTGTCACAGCAGCTTCCCCTATCCCGAAAAATAAAACACAAGTTTATGGAAGTAAAATAATAACAAAAAAACAACAATTTTCGCGGTCGCACCTAGGGAGAAAAAAGTAGTAAAGACGACACAAAAAAGCGCAATGAAGCCCGCCTTGTTATCTTTCAGAAAATTAACTCGAATGGTCCTTCGCTTCTGTAGCTTTTCGTCCGAATTGGTAATTCGTTAAGTCAACCTATATCTTCCGACGGGAGTATGTTTATATGTATATGCATATACAGGGTGTCCCTCTTATCTCTGCCACCCGAAATAACTCGGTAATCATCGACGTCACAAAAAAATGTTCCAGACAAAAGTTGTACGGTGTGAAGGGGGCCATCAAATGCAACCATTTTTTTTTATTTCGGTGGAAGCGCTGACGCACAGTAAAGGTGCCACCTCCACTTTTTTCAAATGGAATAGTACATTTTTTCAACCGTCTTGTGGAGCACCCCAAGCCGCATAAAAACATTACGGGGTCAATATTGTTCAAGGTCATTCAAGGCCACCTCTTGAAATGAAATGCAAACCTAAATATCTCTGATCACTACCAAATATTTGGTAGTGATCCGAGATATTTAGATTTGTATCATCGATACTGACCTTGAATGACTTTGAACGACTTTGACCCCCTAACGTTTTTTATGCGGCTTGAGGTGCTCTACAAGATGGTTGAAAAAAGTGTACCATTCCATTTAAAAAAATGAAGATGACCTTCACTGTGCGTTACCGTCTACAGGCCCCCTTCACACAATACAACTTTTGTCTGGAACATTTTTTTTTGACGTCGATCATTACCGAGTTATTTCGGGTGGCAGAGATAAGAGGGACACCCTATATATATACATACACACACATTGATATATATATATATATGTATGTGCATATAGGGTGACAATTCTAAGGGTAGGCCATAGGTATTTTGAGGGTCTTGGAGTGTATATTCTGCGACCGACTAAAATATGACATTCAATACTTTTTTAAATCCTGTTCGAAGAAGAATATAGCGTATTTTTATAATTACTAGTATTGGCCATAAAAATAGAGTATTCTGAAAAAAAAATTCCATCTTCAATTCAGCAGAATAAAGACAATGCAATTCTGAATACGAAATACTTCAAAAAAGCTTTTTTTTGTGAAACTGAATTCCATCTATCTACGTTTAACGCATCTTGCATAATTGTTTCTTCAACGACAGGATGTACGAAAAGAGCTTTTCACGAGTGTTTCGTATTCAGAATTTAGTTATCTTCATTTTGCTACATTCGAAATGTAATATGATCTTTTTCAGAATATTCGCTTTTTTCTGGCAAAGACTATATCACACAAATACGCTATTTTTCCCCCAATCACCATATCACCATATCACCATATCACCATATCACCACATCACCACATCACTATATTACCATATCACCATACCCCCAATCACCATATCACCATATCACCATATTACTACATCACACAAATACGCTATTTTTCCCCCAAAATTTCCGCACAAGAGCCTTCAAAAACACATGGGCACCTGATAATTGTCACCCTGTATATACGTGTGCACATTCGCGATAATGATTCAGCAAGTTTCCACGCGATCTTAGTCGAAGTTTTTCACTCCGTCGCAGCTTCTCGTGTAATACTTGCGTCATTTGCGCCATGTGCTCGGCGAAAGGTGATTATTGAGAGCGATAAAAAAAAATCGTTCGGATTCAGTGTACGATGATTATTCGGGCTTTACGATGACGAGCCAATTTTCGGAAAGTCAACTGTTACTTCGTAATCCAAAATAGCGATCGAATTCACGTGTATACGGGGGCGCGGATACGCACACTAAGGTGGCACACATTTGAGCTCTATTTTTTTTTCTTTTTCTCACCATACAATTATCTTCATTAAAGAAAAAAAATTGTCGTGAAATCTGCGAGCAGTCGAAAAATATTTAGAGGTCATTCAAGCTTCCCAAAAATTCGAATTTTTATTTAAAAATCGATTTTTTTTCATTCACTTTTCACCCATGAATTTTGAGCTTTGTTATTTTAAAATTAACCTCGCGAAAGCTGTAGCCGGTCAATGAATATTTAGTGGTCGCTCAAGAGCTCCGGAATTACCAATTTTCGCCAACTTTTTTTTACTCTTCTCACTCATAAATTTGACGCTTTGTAAAATTTTCAAAACAATTTATCGTTTTTCTTTAGAAACAGATTTTTCAAATTTACCTCACACTACTAACCCAAGAATTATAATCTTTGTTCTCATAAAATAATTATTTAAAGCTCTTTATCGGGTTAGGAGTGTAAAGGAAATAATAAAAACTGTTCCTAAAGAAAAAAAGATTAATTACTTTGAAAATTTTACAAAGTGTTAAATTTATGAGTGAAAAGAAAAAAAAATTCGCGATAACTGAAAATTTCGAAGCTCTTGGGCGACCAATAAATACTTATTGGCCGGCTAGAGCTTTCGCGGGCTTAATTCAAAAATTATAAAGCGTAAAATTCATGGGTGAGAAGCGAACGAAAAAAAAATCAATTTTTTAAATGAAAATTTGAATTTTCAGGAGGCTTGAGCGACCTCTAAATATTTTTTGACTGCTCGCAGCTTTCGCGACTATTTTTTTTCTTTTTAAGGCGTTACCCCCACTTGTAGCGCAAAAAAGGCCTTTTTCATGAATTTTTTTAAAGAAAATTACAAAACTTTTTTAATCGATCAATATATCATCTTAAAGAACACATCTTGAAGAACTTTCAGTAATTTTGTATTGAAAAATATTACATTGTTTAGTGGCAAATGACCGTCAATGAAATAATGTTTTTATATACACGGTTTGCGGTGACCAACATTGCGGCGAAGTGGGTCACCTGAAAAAAAAAATGCGGATGGATTTAGTCAAATATAAGTATAAACTAGTCTTTAATCGAAGGAGTTTAAAAAATATTCATTTTTCACAAAATGGCGGACAGTCAAAGTTAATGGTTCGATTTTAACGAAAAAAACGGCCGTTTTTTGGCTATAAAACGGCCATTTTTTTCGAAAAAAAAATCGAACGATTAAAGACTACATTTTTATGTATTAAATAAGCCTGCAAAATTTCAAGAAGATCGGTTCATTAGTGTTCGAGTAATCTTGGTCACCGACTTCAGAAATGCCATTTTGAGAAAAACGCGTTTAAAGTTTCAATTTCAGTTTACACGAAGAAAATATTTTTTTTTGTAAACTTACATAGAGTCATCTATTCCGGGCCCATACAGAAGTATGGGCCCGGATACTTATACTTCAAAAAAATGCAATAAAAAAATCGATTTTTTCATAATCGCAAGTGGGGGTAACCCCTTAAAGTGAATAATTGGATGGTGAGAAAAAGGAAAAAAATAGAGCTCAAATTAGTGCCACCCTAACGCACACGCATTCGAGCTTTGGCCGACGAAGAGACGAGAATATAACGCAGCACAAATCAATCGTGAAAGTCATCGACGAAGTTATATAGTCTTGATTCTTCCGCAATGGCGACATAGAGTGTAGAAACAAAAAAAAATTGATTTCTATCGGCATTCTTGGGAAAAACGAGTCCGTACCGTTAGGATATCGTACGATCTGTGAGTTTCACGGGATCTCTCGACTCCGTCGCCGTCAATACCGGAAAAAGTGAGAGATCACTGAAAACACACCGATGTGAGTGAGGCTGGCGTGTTATACTTTTCCTCTGCATGGAAAATTGGCTTTTCTTGTATTTCATCCGACACCTGGTCGTCGAACGGTAGAATTAGTACTATTCTAATTATTATAACCATTTTACCATCATTTTTTTTTAAATATAAGAATTTATTGGTCCGGGAAACACACTTCCTCAGTGTGTTACTATCATTATTGTTGTTGCTATTATTTTTACCATTTACCATTATTATTATTACCATTTACTATTATTATTATTACCATTTGCCATTATGATTATTGCCATTTTTATAATTGCCTACTGCTACTAATACTTTTCACTATTACAACTATATAGATTATTCCGTGATGTCATTGTGTTTTCCAAGCAGTGCGAGTAGTCTGTGGCGTACCATTTTTACTGATGTTGGAAAAATAATAGTGACTCGCTCAACGTATAAGCGAGTCACTATTTGATGCTTAGTTTCTTTATTTAGTCTCGAAATTTAGTATTTCGGCGGCCTTCCCAAATTTATGCAACTGGAATCGGGACGTGAAAAAAGTCTATTTTTTATACTCTGTGTATAAAAATGTATTTTGCATGTACACTGCAGCGGTATGTGTACATCAATACGCGATTATAACCGCGAACATCGAGTAATTGCACTTAATTGATTCGTGCGCCGTCGTTGTGTGCCTTCACTTGATATCTCTCTCCGACTATATATATAAATATATAGTCCGAGAAAGAGATACGCATAAATATGTATATAGCGAGAAGCAAAGTACCGCAAAAATGACTAAATCATCTCTGGAAATTCTGATGGGACGAGCAATGCCTGTACACATGAATTATGTATCTGTACGTGTGTGTACACACATACGTATATGATGCGGATAATGGAGCCCATATAGATCGCTGGGTTCCCTTCACTCTTTAACTTGTGTGCGTGAGAGACTGGCGGAAATTATGCAACTTGGTTCTGCGCTCTTCCAGGTGAAAATGTACGGACGGAAAAAGAATCGAGTCAAAGAGGCATTGTGGCAGTTTGCCAGGATTTCGTTTCGCGTATATTCGCAATACGATCGAAATTTCGAGTCTTCGAAAACCGATCGATTATCTAGGATTGAACGAAAATAAGCGCTCATGGTTAATCGCTTGTTCAACGTTGTTCTCGATTGAATATAGAGAAGAGACTGAGGTCTCCATTTGGGGGAGTTCGAGCCATTTCGAGAAACAAAGACGTATTTAAATCTTGACACTTTTTTGTGAGCACATTTTCTTATAAAGAATTGTGAGTCGAGGTGGAATTTTATTATGGTGTTGACGTTTGCATCATTGGCATGCAACGAAAATTCTCTTTTGTTTTTTTTAAATCTCTTTATTCTGATTATCGTCTAAAATCAGTTTTGGCAGATTTAGGTTACACATTCCTTATAAAAGGAGCCTCTACAACGTTTCAGTGATTTCGTACCGTAATTTTTTTGTCGCATTCCAACGATGCAATCTTCGACACCATGTGTTATCATCAATGAGCGCAGTAAATGAGACAAAAACTATGTTTTTTTCATTCTAAATACCAACATTTTTTCTCAAAAATTATTCAGCTTTTTTTAGGATCCTTTGAGGAGTTCGATAATCTTGAAAGTGCAGAACAAAGATAAAGATATTTCATAATAATGAAAAAAATGAAAAAAGACTTTGAAATGAAAAAAGAACAAAGACAAAGATATTTCATAATAATGAAAAAACTGAAAAAAGACTTTGAAATGAAAAAAGAACAAAGACAAAGATATTTCATAATAATGAAAAAAATGAAAAAAGACTTTTCGTTGCATTTCAACGATGCAAACTGCGAAGCCCTGCAGCGAGTACTTCCTTGATCCTGTTGAACTCGCTCTTTTTTTAATTCAATGTCCATGAAACTCCTTACATGATATTGTTTGAGCACTCTCGTGAATTCGAAGGGAGAGAGAGAGAGAGAGAGGGTGAAAAATAATAAGACGAGAAAGAGAAAAATAGAGACGTGACAGCATTCTAACGCTAATTTGTGTTTCCAAAGTTTTCCTTATACGTCCGTAAATGCAAATAGTATAAGCTTAAACGGGAGGACGAATCCGGCGTAAAACTTCCGTCGATGATGAGCAACGGAAACTATTCGAGAGCCTTGAATCAATTAAACGCTTGCTTCGCGTCTATACGAGGACGTAACTATATAGACGCGAGTTAAATGCACTTTGACACGAACTCGGGGAAGATTACGTTTTTTCCAATCTTTTCAGAGATCTTCTACGGGTTGTGATGACTGTTCGCGCGGCTCTCTATTGACTTCGGTAGCTTTCCACGGAACTAGTTTTCCACTGTGTGAAAAGCTGCCATGTGCACACCGTAGGGGAGTGGGGCTTGAGATGACATACTTTTTCTTTTACGATAAATATTTTAATAAATGACGTCGTATGAATTCAAAACCACGTGTATATCCATAAAGGGTTATTATTATAATGAAATAGAATCAGTTTCAGGACGTTGGTTACTTAATTGAAAAATAGAAAAATAAAAAACCACATGTAAGTCGACGTGCGTAAGACGATTTACTTTAGCCTAGGATGACGTGTGTATGTCATCCTTACCCACGTAGACCGAATTATGCTCAGATAAATCAATTTCTGGGTTAAATGTTAGTTTATAGCAACCAATATTTACTGGAAGTTTATTATAGTGACGATGAAGTGTTGCCTGCGGCACGTTAAAATATTTGGATGCTAAAAGCCAACCCATTCTATTCTTCTTTACAGCTTCGATCCCGTGCAGAAATGTGACCGGGCATTCCCTATTTTGTGCCCGGCCCTAACCAGACTTGCCTTGTCTGATTTGTCTGACCGGGCCCTCCCATGGAACAAACCGGGAGATCGCAAAATCGTTTTTTTTTACGACTTACCCTTTATGTTTGGAAATTACAATATTCTGGCCGGGATACATTGCGAGCAAGTACATCTTCACGTAACGTCTACCCGACCAGACCATCAACATGTTCTGAAAAGTGGACCCTTTGTCTAAGAACTAAAGAAAACCTACTTTGCTTTTCACCTCATCAAAGATATTTATTATTAATTGGGATAAAACTAATACATCTGTTGTAATTCTGTTCATCATTAAAAGTATTCATTTCATCAATGATAATCGACGAGGATAAGAATGCTTATCATAAATACCGGGATTACGATAAGTAATGATTTGAGCAAAACGAATACCCAAATTATTTTATGAGACGAAAAAGTAAAGCAGGTCATTCGTGGTTTTTGAACGCCTTGTCGCCATGTTGGGAAATATTAATGTTCTGGCCGGGAAGGCATTACCTGAATATATTTCGCCAACAATCCGTCAGGTGACTATACGCGATACGCTTCGCGTAAGCAAGGTACCATCGTACAAGGATAAAAGTTCGTCCCGTGAGTTGTACCACGCCCAGAAGTGCTATGCTTACAGTGTGCACTTACGCCTATGGTTTTGCGATACTTGCGAAATAACCCTTTGCACTCTTGGCATTTTTCGCTCGGATAGTGATCTGTGTACATTTTTCTGTCTCTTTTCCCATCAGGAAATGCGAGCGAGCTTATGTACGTATACTACCCTAGCAAGTTGATAACCCACAAACAAGATATTGTCGAAATACCAAATTGAATGCACTCCCGATTTTACTTCCTCAAGGATTCCAAAAACGCTGAAACGTCATTTTTAATTTCCTCGTCTGTTCCTGGCAGAGTTGGGCATAATTCTATTAATAAATACGAATACGAATTTATTCACATCGTGATTTTCATGTGAATATAAATACAAACTTATGCATACTTCAATTATTTGTATTCAAACGCATGCATACAAATACAATTGTGTTCACAAATATTCTGAACATACAAATAAATTCACAGAAAAAATTGTGAATATTTACAAAAAATTGTAAATACGAAAAAATTCACAAAATAAGTTGTCAATTTTTTCGTATTTAAGACAAATTAAAATCAAATTCACAATGATTAGATTGAAATTTACACCAAAAGTGAGTTCTTACTTGTTGAGTTCAACACAATGTTTCGTCTCAAAATACGTAAGGACTCACTTGTCGTGTAAATTTTAATATAATTGTCGTGACTTCGATTTAAATTTTCTTCAACTTGAGGAAATTCACAACTCATTTTGTGAATTTTTTCATATCTATAATGTAATATTTGAAACTCACAACTTTTTTTGCAAAAATTTCTTCGCTTCAACGCAATGTTTGCTCTCAAAATACGTGAGAACTCACTTTTGGTGTAAATTTTAATCTAATCATTGTGAATTTGATTTTAATTTGTCATAAATACGAAAAAAAAATCACAACTTATTTTGTGAATTTTTTTGTATTTACAATTTTTTGTGAATACCCGTTACACACATTGAAAGACCTGTTACATTGCGAACCTATTCCAGGGTAGAAGACCCGACCAGAGCCCGATATAATCTCGGAAAGGCAGATCAGGGACAGTACTTTTCCCCATACTCAAATTTCTACACAGGAATGGTCTTGGTCATGTGGTCTCGTGACCAGCTCTTACGTGTCGATGTTCGTTGATAATAGCCAGGCATCATATAACGATAAGCCGAAAAATCTGATTTTCTTTTCGGTTTTATACTCAGCAGGGTAACCCGTGTAGAAATTTCAGTCGGGAAAAAGTACTGCCCCTGATCTGCCGTCCCTAAATAATATCAGGCTCTGGTTCGCAATGTAACGGGTCTAAGGCTAGATCCCTATCCGCCGTTCCCTTTCTGGGGAACTGACCAGAACCGGGCCGGGGAACAAGCGGTAAATGACCAGGAAAGTTGTAGGGAATAGGTCGGGAAATAACCAGGAACAAACGAGGAAATTAAAAATGACGTTTCGGCGTTTTTGGAATCCTTAAGGGGGTAAAATCGGGAGTGTATTCAATTTAATATTTCGACAACGTATTGTTTGTTGGTTATCTACTTGGTAAAGCTGTTGGTTTGTTGGTTACTACTTGGTAAAGCTAGGCAAGCTAGGCCTGGACCATACGTAAAGTAGGAAATGCCCAGTCACATTTCTGCACGGGAAGATGACATAGTGTGTCATCGTACATCGACGTCTGCTATGTCAACTCACCCATGAGTGAATGCATATTTTATTCACTTGTTGTGACAAAAACTTTGGAGCTATAATATCCGTTGTGCAGCTTTTGTGAAGTACAATGACCCTAGATTATGAATAAATTAGTTCAACTAGCAAAAATCTTACCCCACCGGTATTTTTACCACCAGATGATAACGTGGTCAGTTTTTTTGCAATTCAAAATCACGAAAATATTTACTTTGTAAAAGCTCGCGTTCACTGGCGGCTATACTAGATTTCGCTAATAGCAACACTTATCGGCCGACCGTAGAACGTCATCGTTACTCGCAACGTATAGCCACCAAAGAGTGCGCGCTACCAAAGAGCATACAGTGCTTTTAATTGTTCTATTTTTTCTTGTGTTCGCAACACCACCTAACCTGTCAGTGGCATATATCATGTCAATGTGTTGGACAACAAATCGCTTCGTTAAGGTATTTATTTTCATTTTTATGTTTAACTATAGATTTTCGATGTGTTTGATCTTATTTTTTAAACAATTTAAAACACGTTTTGTAAGTTTTGCGATTAATTTGCACCCAACGAATGTTATTATACTTGAAATTTGTGATCCAAATTTTGTTTCATTGAGACGTTATGTCGCCGTTTTGCTTGCTTACACAAATTATAGTGACCATAGACTAAAAACACGGATTTGATAAGAGTACGTACTCAAAGTGTGCGCACTCTTACCACTATTCCTTACCACTACTCCGCTCTCATGCGCACTCTTAGGTTCTATGAAACGTTCTCACTGCGTACTCTTTGCAACACAGCACCCTAAGAGTGCGCACGGGACGAGTGTGTGACTTATATTTTTCGTGATTGTTGCTTAAGGGGTCTTCTCACTTTAAATGCTAAAAAAGGCTATTTTTATGTATTCTTTGATAGGTTTATATTATTGATATTGATATAAAAGTTGTTACACTTAAGTGGTAATGCCACAGTAGAATTTTCAAAAAATTGATTTTTTTTTCTCGCTAAAACGGTGCTTTATCATCATAAGAATAAGTTACTATTCGATTTATAGCAAGAATTTTTTTTTCACCGACGTTGAGCGTATAACGTAAGCCCACCTCTGGCACGGCCATAGAGTACCTAAAACTTTAAACGCGTTTTTCTCGAAACAACTTTTTTCCAATTGGCGTGACAAATTACATGATTAAACGAACTTACCTGTAAGTGAAATTCTATCGTGATTGTAGGAAGCGCCTCTTCCAAAGAGATCAACTCATAGTACTCCTACTTCATGCCAATAACTTCACACTATTTAAAGCTTGCATCATAATGCATTTCTTTTTTTTGTTTTGTTTTGGTCGTTCAGGTATTGGGGTATTGATTACGTCCCATTCAGGTTTAATACTTTGGTTATTAAAGTTGGGTTTGGGTGGGTTTGATCTCTTCGGAAGACCTCCATACAATCACGATAGAACTTCACTTACAGGTAAGTTCGTTTAATCATGTAAGTGTATTTCGCGCCTCTTCCTCGAGATCAACTCGTAGATGTTTGAAGTTGGTTTCAGCATAGTTTTGTAGTCTTTGACTACCGAACAATAAGGTTTTCTTTATTATTATTATTATTGTGAACATAAGTAAGCTTACAATTCACGGATCGATTTCGCGAATAAATCCTTTTTTTAGAGAAATTGGTAAATTGTAAAATCTTGCAAAGGTTTCAGATTTTTCAGTCCACCCCGCAGCTTTTTGAATACTTTCTATACTAACGTTCGTTCTATGCGCTGCTGAGGTAGATGCATGTCTGGTGCGATGAGCCGTAAAGATGCTTGTGTCAATACCGCTCTCATTAAGGGCATCTTTTACCCAACGGCTAAGTGTTTGTTTATTAACGTTCCTGCATGGTTTCTTGAACGATATAAACAATGAAAATTCACCATTACGCAATGTTTTCGTCCTCTGATTATAATACACCAGCGTTGATGCTAAACTCAACGAACGGTTTTCGATAAGAAACGGTATAATTAGGTTTGGCTGCATTCGTGTTCTTCCCGAGTAGAAATCTTGCTCCAGCTACAATAAACACCTGATCAGGCATCCTGACTTCTTTTTCCAGCCTTGATCAGAATTTTTTATCAAGCCCTGATCATTTTTGAAACACAATCCCTGACTTCCGTCTGATCAGGGTAAAAAATCAAGGCCTGATCAGGGTAAAATATCAAGGCCTGATCAGGGTAAAAAATCAAGGCCTGGTCAGTGTAAAAGATCAAGGCCTGATCAGCGTAAAAAATTAAGGCCTGATAAGAGCTTAATTTTTCACGGCTTGATCAAAATGAAAAATCATATGATTTTTCACGGCTCAGGATGACCGATTTTTTCCTGAAATAAAAAATACAACGCATACACAAAAGAGAAAAAGGTACCACTTTATAAATAACGCTGATCGTTTATTTTTTAATCTTAATATAAAATTTATCACATATATCTATGTGAAAACAAACATCATTTTTCTTGTATTTGTAATAGAACAAAAACTCGAAATAAACTAAGATATATCACTGTATTATATTCCACTTATCATCCCGAAATTAACTAATATATTTTTTAAACAAAAACTAAAGAAACTTCGTGAATAAAGTAAATAGAGCTCAACGTTTTTATGACCAGACGTTTCTAGGAAACGTTACATTGGGCGTTCTGTTCGTTTTTTTTACGCGACGCTCGAAACTTGTCCCAGTCTTTTGCTGAATTAATCAGGCCTTGATACCGCTCCAACAGCTTGTCCAATTTGCTTCGAAAGAACTTCTATTCCGTGTTCCCTATATTTCGAAATGACAGCCACTGAAAAATACGAAAATGTGTATCCCACTTAGAATTCAATGTCTACATATATATCTATATAAGGTATGCACATTATTTTATTAGAGTGGCACAAATTTGAGCTCTATTTTTTTCCTTTTTCTCACCATCCAATTATCTACTTTAAAGAAGAAAAAAAATTTTTGCGAAAGCTGCGAGCGGTCATTTTTTAACGAAAATTAGAATTGAAGCAGGAGAGCCCGTACAGCGAAGGCCAACCAAGTAATGGTGAGTTGACAGCGTAGTGCAGTTCAGTGATTGTAATGTCCATCCGAAGTGCATTTCTTATGGGCTAACTTGCACTGATGGAAATACTTTCAATTAACTGAACTACGCAGTCAACCTATCATTATTCGGTTAGCATACGCTGTCCGGGCCCGTAGCGAAGGCTAACCAAATAATGGTAAGTTGACAGCGTAGTGCAGTTCAGTGAATGTAATGTCCATCCGAAGTGCATTTCTAATGGGCTAACTTGCACCGATGGACTTACTTTCACTTAACTGAACTACGCAGTCAACTTGTCATTATTCGGTTAGCCTACGCTGTCCGGGCCCGTACAGCGAAGGCCAACCAAATAATGGTAAGTTGACAGCGTAGTCAGTTCAGTGAATGTAATGTCCGTCCGAAGTGCATTTCTTATGGGCTAACTTGCACCGATGGAATTACTTTTACTTAACCGAACTGCGCAGTTAACTTATCATTATTTGGTTAGCCTACGCTGTCCGGGCTAATCAGCACCGATGGCAAAACATTTACCAGATTGAACTACGCTGTCAGCTTACCATTATTTGGTTGGCCTACGCTGTCTCTTTTTCTCCTCTGACAAAGGAGACGGACCAAGTAAAGAAAAATAAAAGCGATACACAAAACAAATATAAATCTACTTACATAGTGGTAGCGCCAACACATGCCAATCCTCAGGAATTTCGAGTTGTTCCTCGCTGAGAGGATCTGTTCCGGATCTGTCAAATGTATCATAATAAATATTTCAACCAATGCATATATAATTTGGCGTATGGTTAATTTACAGTCAGATTTAATCCAATTTATATTTATAGATTTAAGAAGTGTAAGTCTTTGAAAAAAATTAATTGTTATACTAACCTGCTGCTGTATTATTTCTTCGTTTTTTCCCTTATTTAGAGCCCGCTATTCACGCAGACACAGTCGTTGCGCAATCTTCCGATTGTATTTGTCCATCTTATTCACAACGTACACGTTATTTGTAAAAATGTATAAAGTGATTAATAATATGTCTCGTGCTACTCTCGTGTCTGTGTATCATTTGACAAGATGAGGTTAGGCACGTTTTTAGCGCCAAACTGTAGAAGTCCAGTTACATGATGATTGCTTGAAGTTAGCTGGATCAGGCGAATTGAAGTAAGCCGTAAGTCCAGTTGCTTGACATCGCCTGAAGCTAGCCGGGTCAGGCGAATTGAAGTAAGCCGTAAGTCCGGTTGCTCGACCACCGCCTGACCCCAGCTTGATCAGGCAAATTAAGGCAAACTTAAGTAAGGCCTTCGTACTACAAGCTGATCAGGCGCAGATCAAATATCAGGCCAGCCTGACAATATTTCTACTCGGGTTCCTGAAGTTTTTATTCGATTTGGAACCTTAATTTCAATTCTATTATCAACTTCTATTAGATTTCTTATGTCGATGAGAGATAATGTCTGAATCCTTTGACCTGTCACTAAAGCCAAGAAAGTGACGAGTTTCCTTGATAAGTCCTTTAAGTTGGTCGTCTCATCATTTGGCTATTTCGGCATATGATCTAATAGAAGTTTCGGGTCCCATGTAACGTCGTATTTTCGGTTTGTTGGGCGTTGTTCTGCGATACCTCTAAAAAACATTTTAACTTTTGGGTTTTGACCAATTTCCTGGTCGTGAAAGAAGGAAATAGCTGTCCTGATGCAATTTAGGGAACCATATGATGCGCCATTCCGAAATAATGGCATGTCACTTTCAAGTCCTGGGTTGATTTATGTAGTGATTTTGCTGACTTTATTTGATCTTCCAGTTTATCTCCAAATGGAAGTTCGTTTGCTGTACATTCCCGTAGTGTGTCTCGTAGAACTGGATTTACAATCTGTAGAATGAGGCTCTTTCTAATATCCGTTTCTCCATGTATCAGATCCGATAACATTCGGCCTGCATTACTTAGACCTTCTATCCATTCAAGTTTTTCCTTGTACGTGTCACTGTTGACGACTTCCGTCGTAACTTTTGAGATTGCCCCCAGGCTGGCGGCAATTTGGCGTTGAGTCGCCATGATGCGTTCATCTCTTCTTCGAATGTTTTCTTGTAATGATCCTTTAATTTCAGGGTTCAGCAATGGCGGTCTCATCTACTTGCAGTTTTCGGGCGGCGAATATTTTTTTATTAATTCAACCCTGACTTCTTTCGGGAGGCCAGATAACATTACTTCGTTGAGCCTCACAGCCAGATCTTTCTGTATGGGCCGGCTGAATGTTGCATCCTCCGTTAATCGCTTCCCTAAGATCTTCAGAATTTCCACATCTAATTCTGTCTGCTGAGAATTAGCGGGTTCGATCCCTTCGGAAAGCATCTGCTTATGTGCAGTCTGGGATTTTTTTTTGTAAAGAACGGTTTGTTGTTTCGAAGATGTCGCCCGCGACTGTTAAATTTTCCCTCACGTCTTGGATTGTTTGTTGATCGTGGGAAGCAATTTCATCATTTTCCTGGACCTCGTTCTCCTCTTCGTAAGTTTCGTGCCGATATCTTTCCTCATCGGAGTGGTCGCGGCATCGTACTCTCGCATGTTTATGTGGTGAAGAATCACGTGTGCAATCCGCGCCTGATTAAGAGAGTAATCTCTTTTCAGTTTGAGAAACGAGTGAGAACTTCAGAGGGTTGGACCTTCTTAGATTGGCGATCATGCGATTTTTGCGATGATGTCAGATTTTGTGTGCTAGTTGGACCAGCATACATATTTTGACGAAAGGAAAATTCGGAACTCGCGGACAGATGATTTTTCAACAAATAACCATTAGAGGGTTGGACCCTCATAGGTTACGAATTATATGCGTTCTGTACTGACATCAATTGTGTATGTCAGTTGGACTGACATATACACGCCTGACGCCTCGAGAGCCTTGGTCTCGTGCAGAATTGGATAGCAAGGGATCATTCTACGTGTCGGTTGGACCGACACGTTAGAAAAAGGAAAAGATGGGGAACTCGCACTTCAAATTTGTTCCAATATAAGAACCTGGAATATAGAGACCAGCGAAGAAATAAAATCTCTTCTTCACTTACCATGTCGCGATCTTGTCTCCCTCGATATTTTCTTATGTTTTCGTAATTTCCTTTCGTAATGTTCAATCCGGCTTCGGAATTTGTTTTCTTCGTCATCGGATGTATCCGATATATCTGATCGTTCACGTTTTTTTTTCGTTCGCTCATAACTTATTTTTATTACGTGTGTTCTTATTGGTACAAAAAAGAAGAATGAGACGTAATCAATACCCGGATGCCTGGACGACCAAAACAAAACAAAAAAAAAAAAGAAATGCATTATGACGCAAGCTTTAAATAGTGTGAAGTTATTGGCATGAAGTAGGAGGACTACGAGTTGATCTCGAGGAAGAGGCGCGAAATACAATAGCTGCAACAATTTTCACTCGATTTACTTCAAATTGAAAAGTTATGTTCCTAATTGCATTTCGCAGAGAAGTACGCACGGAATTTCTGATTAATCGAAAACTTTTCATTTTATGAGCAGTTTTATACGAAAAATTTCACTGAAAATTAATTCAAATATCTACAACTCAATTCAAATACCTACAACTTTTAAATAAAACAATATTTTTAAATTCCGTACATACTTCTCTAGGTAATCTAATGTAGATTGGAGAATTTTTGTTTTTTGTTCTAGGTAAAAAATTGTGGATGCTACGTGTCACACCGCGGAGCGCCTAAAAAAATATATCAAAAGAAAACATTAGTAGTCGGCCATTTTGTACATCGAAAAAAAATATATATATATTTTCTAACAGCTTGATATTCATACTAAAAAGATGTGTAATTAATTTTATGAGTGAATCACTTTTTCATACGAAAAAAATTGTTAAATTCGCATATGATTTTATACTTGTTACTGTGATCTAACCCCTTAATAAATACACTTTCGAAATACATTTTCTTTAAATTATGTATTTATGTAACCCAAACAAACTTTAAACGCGTTTTTCTCAAAACAACGTTTTTCGACGGCTTTTTGATAAAATCTTCGAAACTACTAAACCGAGCCTTATGAAATTTTAGCCACATATTCTTTACAACTATAGCTATCGCGGATATAAAGGATTTTTTTAAATTTTGATATTTACTTTTTTTGCCATCGGTGAAAAACACGGTTTTTTTTTTTTTCGAAAAATGTCCGCCGTTTTATTATTTTTGAATATATCAAAATACTACTAAGAAGAAATACTACTAAGGGGGGAAATACTACTAAGAAGACCCCTTCAGATTTATATTTGAAATAATTTTCCTAAATGACCAAAGCTTAATTCGAATAAGAAGTACACAGTGTACTTCTTCAGTGTAAAGATATTGAGGGTGTGGAGTATTATCTGACTACGTCATCTTGAGCACAAATCCCCTACGTTAATAGAGTTCGTGGACTGATGACTGAAAATTCCAAATGAATGAATAAAGTTCTTGAGAATCCCCAAAAACGAAAAGTAGTTTTTTTCACGAGTGCAAAGTCGAGGAACAAAGGTTGAAAAAAATGCGATTTGCTAAGTACCAAAATCGAGTTCTCACGTGTTGTTTATTGAGTGTCGATTTTTCGTTCACTCGACCACCTTATTTCGTTGCTTACTCGATTGTAATCGCGAAAGGGGGGGGGGGGCGGCGAGGAATGCTCGAAGAATCGTCGCTGCAATCAGCGAAGGGCGCCGATACAAGAGTACAGAACCTTGGTGCCACGTGATTGATACATTTATTTGTGATATTTATTTTTAATTCTTTTGATATATACAATAAAGTCTAAATTGATATATACAATAAAGTCTTAACACAAAAAATCTTACTTTTGATATATACAATAAACGCATAATAAATGTATCAATCACGATCGCCAATAGTGGATTGATTATGAATGATAGACTCATTATTCATATCGACAAAAACTGTTGTAAATTTATCGTAAGAAAAAATTTGCGATATGGATCATGAAAAAGAGCGATAAAGGGAGGGGGGAGGGGGCGGTAAAGTTAATTCGCTATAAAAAAAGTATATTTACGATAATTTTTTTTTGGCGACAGTTAATATATATTTATTTATGCAATTAGTATGTAATAAAAGGACATTTTAAGAATATTCTGTAAAATGTTCATTAATAATTATGCAGAAATGAGCCATTGACAGCAAATCTTCGCAGAAGCCTCAAAAAAAGTTACATTGCGGTGAACCGCATAACTCATCACTGGATCATCTGAAATTAAAAACCAAGTTAAATTAAAAAACATTAGTTGATAAGTTCCTTTTTTTTATTTTTCAATTTTTGGTTACACTTAGAAATCAAAATACCGATTTTTCATTTAAAAAAACGGAAACTTTGTTATTGTAAAATAAATTAAAATGATAAAAAATAAAAAATCTCGACAGCGTTACCTCGTAATTTATGTGTAGAAAGAGTGTGTAAAATTTCAAAAGAATCGGTGCAGCAGATTTTGAGCTAGAGAGTTCACCGACTTTGAAAATGTTAAGTGTGAGAAAAATGCGTTTAAAAGTTTAAAAGATTTCTACATTAGAAAATCGAAAATTAAACATCAATAAACGAGTGTTTTCTTTTTCGTATACTTACACGAATCATCGATGCCAGGCCCATAAACTATTCATATGACAAAATAAAAAAAACGCCAAAAAATACCTTACCCCCCCCCCCCTCCACCTTAACCGACTTATAGGTCTAATGAGCCATTATCAAATATTTTTATTATACATTGATTAAAAATAATACATTTTCAATCGATGAAAAATAATAAATTTTTGTTTGAGTTTGATATAAAAAATGTATTATGAAAAAGGGAAGATGGATTAATAAATAATTTATTTTAATCAATTAAATATTGAGTACGCCTTTGATATATATTTTTTGTTACTAATTTATTATAAATGTCCTGTTGAATGAAATCTACATGAATAATCAAGAAATAAAAATCGTAAAAAATAAATAATTATAATCATAAATATACAGTCGAAGCTATTTGATAAAAAATAGTCTATAAATGATACGCCAATGCTGATAATAATAGGAAATCGAATAACAAAAATAACATCGACAACAACAATAAAAAATGTAAATATGATAATAATAATGTTAATAAATATTATAAATGTGGATGTGATAGTAATAATACTACTATCCAATGTAAATATTGATCATAATAATAACAATACTGACGAATATAACAGAATATTTTTTATACTGACAACAACGCTGTCGATAGTAACAATAACAGTCAAGACTGTGGTTAACATCACAATCACCACCATAGCTACGATAAAGGCAACGAGAATAAGCGAGAGAGGGTCGAGAGGGGGAGCAGAGACCTCGTGTGTAATTTTACTCTATAGCACACGTAGACGGTGAAGGCTCGACTGTTTGCTGTATAGCGTAAAGTCTCGCGGTTGATGCAACGTAAAGTCTCGGTTGCGCACGACGAATATCGGATGATTATGTGGAGCGCCACATGGCGTGGTGCCTCGAGGTTTCGAGCACTCTTCAGCTTTCGTCGTAACGAGTAGCAAAAAACTATTTTTCGAGATTGCACCAGTATCAGCATATGCCAATCGGTATCCGAATCTTTGGGAAATCGATTTATTTTTTATTTTCAACAATTATTATCGTTCAAAGTATTTTTGTTGTAATTATAGTATTTTGTCCATTTTTATCAGTATTTACCAATCGCTATTTGAATATTTGGGAATTCCATTTTTGAAATACTTTATTATTTTCGTTCGAAGAATTTTTTGTTGTTGTTAATTTAGTTAATTTTAATTTTTTATTTATTTAATTTAATTTACTTATTGTTTTTGGCAATTTATCTCTAATGAGGATCCTTGAAAACGTCGGTATAACTCACGTGGTCTAGATGTGCGAATTGAGCTATTTGAGAACGTTCATTTTGATTTTGACAATTAAATTTCTTACGCGAAGAACATATTTTTCTTATCAATCATTTCGTTGTTGATCGATGGCGGGAGATCACGTTCATATGGTCTTTTTTCAGAGGATCAATGCTGAGCAAGACAAATGTGTGATTGCGTGCGTTTCCATATTTTTGGGCATCTTTGAACGCGACTGAGACAGCTTGGCTTCTGGTCAAACGGACGTCTTATCCGTACATCCAAAAATTCTCAGGGCGAGTTAGAAAAAAACTGATCGCCCTGGTTCGCGAGGTACTCAGCCCGGGAAGGTTTTTTTACAAGGCACAGTGCTGTCAAAGAATGGTTATCTCAATAATATAACGTTATGATGAAAATCGTTATCTAGGTAATCCAATTTTATAGAAAAAAAACATGATTTCGATAACCCAATTACTCTGTCAAAAATCATTGCCTCGATAATCCAATTATTCAAATAAAAAACATAATCCTGATAATCTAAGTATTCTGCCATAAATCCTCTCGGTAATCTAAATGTTCAACCAAAGCCATCAACCCCTCAATTTAGTTATTTTCCAAATTCGTTATCTGGATAATTCAATTATCCTACCAAAAATCGCGATCGCGATCACTCATTTATTCGACCGAAAATCGTTATCTCAACAATCTAATTGTCATACAAAAAATAATCATTTCGGCAAGCTACTTCATCTACTTAATATCGTTGTCTCGATTATCGAATTAGTCTACCAACATAATCACTTTGATAATCTAAGTATTCTGCCATATATCGATATCTCGATTGTCTAAATGTTCAGCCAAAGCCATTATCCCCACAATTTAATTAATTTTCCAAAAATCGTTATCTGGTCAATTCAGTTATTCCATCAAAAATCGTTATCCCGACAATCTAATTGTTCTACAAAAAATGATCATCCCTACTTATTCTACCTAATGTCGTTATCTCGAACATCCAATAATTCTACCAAAATCATCATCTCGATTATCTAATTGTTCTACCAAAGGCATCATCGCCACAATTTAATTATTTTTCCAAAAACCGTTATCTGGACAATTCAATTATTTCACAAAAAATTGCGATCTCGATCACTCAATTATTCGACCAAAAATCGTTATCTCGACAATCTAATTGTTCTACAAAAAACAATAACCCCGACTAGCTACTTATTCTACCCAATAGCGTTATCTCGATCATCCAATTATTCTACCAAAATCATCATCTCGAAAATCTGAGCATTCTGCCATAAATCTTTATCTCGATCATCTAAATGTTCAACCAAAGGCATCATCGCCACAATTTAATTATTTTTCCAAAAACCGTTATCTGGACAATTCAATTATTTCACAAAAAATTGCTATCTCGATCACTCAATTATTCGACCAAAAATCGTTATCTCGACAATGTAATTGTTCTACAAAAAATAATCATCCCTACTTATTCTATCTAATGCTGTTATCTCGATCACCCAATAATTGTACCAAAATTACCATCTCGATAATCTAAGTATTCCACCATAAATCATTATCTCGATGATCTAATTGTTCGACCAAAGCCATCACCCCGACAATTTAATTATTTTTCCAAAAATCATTGCCTGGACAATTCAATTATTCCACCAAAAATCCCAATTTCGATCACTCAATTATTCTACCAAAAATCGTTATCTCGACAAGCTAGTTGTTCTACAAAAAATCATTATCCCCACAACCTACTTATTCTACCCAATGTCGTTATCTCGATCTAACTAATCTACCAAAATCATCATGTCGAAAATCTAAGTATTCTGCCATAAATCGTTATCTCGATCATCTAAATGTTCAACCAACAGCACCATCCCCAAAATTTAATTATTTTTCCAAAAATCGTTATCTGGACAATTCAATTATTTCACAAAAACCCACTGTCCTCATAGCGATTATTCAATTTTTCTACCAAAATCATCATCTCGACAATCTAAGTATACTGCCATAAATCGTTATCTCGATAATCCGACCGTTCAACCAAACCCATCACCCCCACAATTTTATTCAATTTCCAAAAATCGTTATCTCGCGTCCTCAAAAACCGTTATTCGAAAAACTCTTCCACTCTACCCAAGGGCCAAAAATGTTACTTCTCCTAATTACTTCTCGAGTTCCAACAAACCACCATAACACAAAATCATTTCTGCAACAACAAAAAAACCAACGCAAGATAAGAAATTCCGTCACTACCGATTGGGCAATGCTCGTGAGAGCAAACGACGCGTACGAAGTTTTGTTGCGTGTTATGAGTGTCAGGCCGTAAAAACAAACAACGAGAAAATCGAAGCCTGACGATTCGCCGAACGATCGCGAACAATTTGCAACAAAGTTTTCTTCCTCGACGACTCTTCCCCCCTGCTTCCTTCAGCTGTGTCGATTGCGAGGGCCACCGAGGCAAGTAGCGAAGAGCCGCGTATCCGAATCGTCATCTGTGCCTTTCGGTGTTGTATCTTGTACATTTTTCATGATAAATGTGTCACAGCGATGCAGGCAACAAGCGTTTGTTGCAACAAGCGGTAGAACAAGAGCAAAAATAAAGGGAGTGAGTGAGAGAGATGGGGGTGGGGGTAGAGCAAAGAACAAAAAGGATGAAAAGAACAAGAGAAAGAAGAACAGGATTAAGAAGAAGTAGGATGAGCGAGAGAGGGGGAGTAAGATGCTGAGCGGAGTAGGGGGCGAGAGGGAGCGCGAAGTAGAGGAGGAGGGTGGGGGGGGGGGTAAAAAAGCAGGCACGACGATCGGGAATAACACGCGGGGGGTCTTTGCCGGCGATCGTCCAGGCCCAGTGGCGGGGGGGGGGGGCACAGCAGCCGAGCGGGAGGGCAGAAGGGAGCGGGATTGTAAGGAGGGAGCGGGGGGTAGAGTCTCGCAGGAGCCGCGAAACCCGATTGGTTCGCGCCTCGGCCATATTATAAGCGACTGCAGTCCGCGCTAGTTAATGTTAGCTCGAACCACCAAGAGAGTCGCATCTCTCGTGCACACACACCGTGATATCATCGAACCTTTTTCACGGATTTACCCCATTATACAAAAAATCATCCCTTCTACTTTTCGTTTTGTTTTTCTCCGTTATTCACGCTTCGTGCAACGGCGATTTCGTTGACGAAACCAAACGACCCAATCGTGATTAGTATCGAAATAAAAAGGAGAACAAAAAAAAAGACCCACATAAAGACAGAGAGACAAGGGAGAGCAAATTGGACGAGCGGTTCATTTTTCGGTGATTGAAAATCGCGCGTTCGAATCAGCCGCTCCCCTTCCACTGCCTCGCGACTCCCCCCACCCCCTCCGCTATCGCAAAAGTGTCAGAATCTCTGAAAAAAGTTGTTTTTTTTTGCACTTTTTTTCTGAAATTTCTGAATAAACAGTACCGCGGGTATAAAAGTGTCAGTGAACTTGTCGTTGTCGGCACGGGGGTTGATCGACGAGAGTGCCGCGATTGTCACGAGGCGACCGAGATTTCGAGGACTTGGACCGGGAGATATCCCCGTGAAATTCCGAATTATCGGATCCCCTAGACGCTCCGCTATTTTTCTTCTCGTTCGCTCCGATTTTTCGTCACGAAGGGAAGGACGCGTTCTTTTACTTTTCCCCTTTTCTTCTTTGCAAATGCGTCGAACGGACGAACGAACAAACGTAAGTTTTTTTGTCTTTTTTTCTTTCTTTCATTGCTCGTTTTTTCCCCCGTTGTTTATTTTTGCCGATTTTCACTCGTTGCGATGGTTCGACGAGGATTTTTCGAAAAATGCGTAAAAACAGAGTGGAATTTCATTTGTGCTTACTTTTTTTTCGTGTATTTTTTTCTCTCCTCGATCCTTCATTCACGTATACAAACGCGACGGATACGACGACGTCGCATTGAATAACCAGATCGTACGGATTTGTGAGGCAAGGTCGATGAAATAGGATATCTGCCTGCGTGCAATGGAGGGAAAAAAACGAGGCGAAGGATACCTTATTCCATATCTATACGGCATTTGTGTATATCTATATCGACAAATATAAGAGCAAAGGTGATTTTGAGGACATTTAACATTCGATCCTCAAAGTAGCCCATTGTCCCGATTTCCACAACTTTGTGAACCTCAATATCTTCGGAATACCTTTACACATGCATACGTAAATTCGTATAAAGGTCATTTCAAGGACTGTCATGTCACCAAAAATCAACCATTCGTTTGGATAGAAAAAAGTTGAAGATGGTCCTCAAAACAGCCAAACGTACTGATAGCAGTCATTAAATGGATAAAACGAGTCCAAAGTATCCTCGTTCCATGCATGTGTGTGTGTGTGTGTGTGTGTGTGTGTGTGTGTGTGTGTGTGTGTGTGTGTGTGTGTGTGTGTGTGTGTGTGTGTGTGTGTGTGTGTGTGTGTGTGTGTGTGTGTGTGTGTGTGTGTGTGTGTGTGTGTGTGTGTGTGTGTGTGTGTGTGTGTGTGTGTGTGTGTGTGTGTGTGTGTGTGTGTGTGTGTGTGTGTGTGTGTGTGTGTGTGTGTGTGTGTGTGTGTGTGTGTGTGTGTGTGTGTGTGTGTGTGTGTGTGTGTGTGTGTGGGTGGGTGGGTGGGTGGGTGTGTGGGTGTGTATAGGCTTAGAACGCATTTGTGCGGGTTGCGTGCATTATGCGCTCTCCGAGCATCTATCGATGCACATACACACATTCATGTACGCATGTATCCATGCACGTATATTTATCCGCGCAAGGTGATTCTCGGTCCGATCGGTCCAGATCAAGAATCGTACGAACCGCGAAGCGAGAGAGGGAAATAAAATCGCGATGGCGAACACTCGTGCAGGTAAACACGCACCTACATACAGTTTGCTCTAAGCATTGACGTTCGTTCTCTAGCCGCTAATCGCGAACTGTGGACGGTAGGAAAGATTACTGTTAATTACGAGAGGACAGGTCCAATTTATCATCGAGATGACGATGGTGGGAATGAAAATCGCTAGGGAGGGTTTACATTTTTGCAAATTACAGTGAAACGTGAGGGAAGGTGAGTGTGAGAGATGATAGTGGGTTCAGTTCGAATTGCATCGAAGTCCTATTACTTCGGAGTCACGAAGGAAAATTTTGACACGTTATTTTGTAGATGTAGAATGAAAATGGGAAGAAAAATAGAATTTTTCAAAAAGCTGAACAAACGTAACGAAAGTTTAGCAAATTGGTTTTTAATTCGCGCACACCGCGTCGCGGTTGTCAAGATACTATAAAATAATGTACAACACCGCGACGATATCGTTGCGGACAATTTATCGAGCCGGATGATTTGCAATAACGTTCGATACTGCGTTAAAATTTATCGCGGCAGAAAATCTCAAGAGTTCACTCGGACAATTCCGCAGGTAATTAGCGTCTCGAGTGCCGTTTGATTGCGTTTCATACGTACGTGGTGCGATCAATCATTGGGAGCGGCAATTTTCATTATTGTACAAAGTTCTCGACGAGCATGTTAAGATTGTTGTAATAACGAATTGCACCCCCAGAATTATCTAGAAGAACTGTCTAGCATTATAGTGGAGCGCGAGAAAAAAATTTGCCATAATCGCTCGGGAAAAACGTAAAAATTGTGACCGGCAGAGTGAACCGCGCACGAGTGATGCAATTCCTCCTCATCTTCTCGTCAATTTCCTGAGAATGAAATATCATCATTGTAGCACAGCTTTACGGACGGTGGGGGGGGGGGCTCAAAAATAAATCGGCGTCCTCGTGAATAATCGATTTTTTTAGTAGGTGTGTGTGGGTGCGTGTGTGTGTGTGTTAAGTTCAGCACAATGAAGACAATTAAGTTCAAAATCCCAAATAATTTTGAAAATTTTTTGAATGTTTTGCAAGAAATTTGGGAGACTTCCTGCGAGGTTTTTCGGTTTTTTTCGTAAAGTACTCCAGTTTTCGAAAATGTGTCTCAGCTTGGGAACTGTGGGGCTTGCTGTAGAGCTTGCACTATCGGAGCTTTTTCTATTACCGGTATCATTTCGATATCAAGAAGTTGTAATATCGGAATACCGGTATTTAGATATTTTCCGATATTTATGGGAAACCGTGATGACAAACGTTAGAAGCTTGAAAGTGAAGTTGGAGGTTGTAGAAATAATAGTGTATAGCTAAGTGAAACCACACTTATTGAACATCAGTCTTCTATTGAGATCTTCATTTATTATACATTTCTAAAAATACCCTGCCATGTATTCAAATATATTTAACCCAGCAGAAAGTAAATAAACAAAAAATGGAAACTTCTATAGAAATCAAATAAGTAGTAAGCAAGCAAAATAAATATGAGGAAGTTTTATGCAAGTCAGCGTAGTTGAAGCTACCAAAATGCAAATAAATGGGATAGCTTGTGGCAGGCAGGCAACAGCATAGTCACTTTAATTAACCAGATGAAAATTGTTCAACCAATGACCGCAAAAAGCAGAGAGCATCTGAATTTTCCTCTTTCAGAGACGACCTCACCTCATTGCAGGTGTAAGCCGCGGAAGAAACGGCCCTTTCTGATTCACGATGCTGAAGTTTGCGTCGTTGGACTGCAACGAATTTAATTTCTTTTGGCAGATTTTGCGTAAAAAAGTCCTTTAACCATTTTTAAGATATTTAATTAGCGATCTACATTATGAATGTAGATCGCTAACTAAATAATTAAACATTATGGATGTAGTAAAACGAAAATTTCGTTGCTTTCCAACGATGCAAACTTCAACGCCATTTTTCATTCCACACTCGTGGATAAATAAGTTGACACTTCGAAAATAGTTAATGTAAGTAATAATATTTTAAGGCTGTTAAGCGTTGTAAAAAAGCAAGTAAAAGTAACTTAAATTGAAATAATAACATTTATAATGATATTTTAATTTTGTCAACTCTGAACTATCGAAATATGGGTATTATTCGAGTCTAATATCAGTTTTTCGACATTTTCGAAAACCGGTATCCATACTCCAGCTTGCTGTCGGTGGATTTTCAATAATTGCTCAATATTTTCACCGGACCAATGGACCCATTGATAGCGTTGTCGATAAAATATCGAAAAAATCGATATCGAGGAATGTGCCTAAATATTGGGTTTGCTTCTGTTACGAATCCGTCATAACAGACACGCATATACACATCCTCATGGATGAGCTCAGGTGTCACATTTTCATCAGCCACGCTGAATGTTATGTCGCACGTAACACCGGCAGGCCGTATCGTTGGACCAGATTCAAAGAAAGTTTCCTCAGTTTGAAGTAATTAGAGATACGAGAGGAGCCAACGGGTGCAATGGTTGAGACGAAAATTGCTCGGGCAGGCACGAGCTGACTCATGAATTCTAGCGCACGAAGCGTAGACGAAGCGTCGGCTCAATGAGTACCGCAGAGAGGTAACAGCCAGAGAGAAACAACCACCTGTGGCTCTCTCGTGGCACACTCGGCCTCGAGGACTTCTCTGAGCAGATCGCGAACCAAGCGAGACGCTTTTGCGAAAATATGATAATGTTTCTTCTTTCTCGAATGTTAAGGCCCAAAAAAATGGCCAAATCCGAGATTTTTTTCTGGCAAACGGTTGGTGGAAAAAAACTCATTTCTTAAACACAAAGGTACATGTATTAAGAGCCTCTAAAAAAATCACCACAAAATACAGAAAAACAACAAAAAATAGCCGCCGGCCGATGACGACATTTTTTTCGCAACGTTTGGCGGTGGACAGTCTTCAGCTTGAACGGTCCATCCGAAATCTAAAAACCAAACGGGTTATTCAAGTTAACAATAAATACGAGTAGTTGACGATCGTCGATTTTGTCAACAACGTTTTTTAACAACGTGGCGACGAAACGAAACTCGAGCATACAAGATCTATGGAAAAGATCGTCTTTTTAACGTAATTATTACAAAATGAAGATCGATTTTGAAAAAGTGAGATCGTCAACGACGTTGAAATGTTTCTCATCGCATCTCCTGTAAATTTGGAAACAATCGATGGAGTGAGTCTTGAGATATCATGTCCACCGACTTTGAAATCAGGCAGTGATGCCAACTTGGGGGTTTTGCCCCCAAATTTAGGGGGAACCAAAATGTGAAGGGGTTTTTTAGGGGGTACATTTATTTAGGGGTATTCTTTAGGGGGATTTTTTAGCGGGTACATTATTTAAGAAACTTTTTTGAGGGCGTGAAATTAAAGTGTATATCTTGAAGAAAGTGAAAAAAAGGAAACAATGTATCCTTAATTAAGGCTGGGAATAGACGTCCGATTTTTTCTTTCCGACGATCCGATCCGACTGTCGGATCGGATTGTCGGAAAGAAAAATCGGACGTCTATTCCCAGCCTAATTCGATTAGAAATTGAAATAGGTCAATTCGTTCGATCGTCGAAATTATGTGTGCGATAATATATTTTATATATTCGAAATACATATTCCTGCGAAGGATCTTTCATTCGCAATAAATATTTCTTATAAACTATACGTTAAATTTAAGGATCACTTTTCCTTTTACTCAATTATAATCGATTGCCTTTCTAAATGTTTTACACCAATGCCATACTTCATGTCTTGTACTAGCAACACAAGTGGCGCTGGTGGCTGAATTTCGCACTACGACGAACAACAATTTGCTGGTCAAGACCAACGAATTTCGTTTTCACTTTTACCGCTTTTACTGTTCGACGTTTTCACGGTGTCACGTTAAGGTTGTGTCCGTTAGTTTGTTGTCTAATTGCGTATTTTATTTCAAATTTTATTTCGAATTTCGAATTACGACCAACAACTTGCTGATCAAGAGAATTCCGTTTTTAATTTTACGGTTCACCGTTTTCACGTTGTCAGTTCTAGCGTTGAGGTTGTGTCCGTTAGTTGGTTGTCTACTCGCGAGTTTTATTGGATTGCAAAGTAAGTCAAGTACTCCAACAGGGTGTACAATGAAAACTTTAGGGGTTTTTCATCGACATCTAGGGGGATTTGAAGTTGGTCCTAGGGGGAACATTCTGTAGGAGTTGGCATCACTGAAATCAGGGTTTCGAGAAAAACGCGTTTGAGGTTTGAAGTATGGTGCTGCTACAGCTCGCCCGGTCGACTGTTGAAAGCTGTAACTCATTCAATTTTAGGAATATTTCAATGAAATGTTCAGGGAATATAGTTCAAATGTGATACTATCGAATAAAAATGTTTTTGGAAAATGCAATTTTTGTCCCACCTAGGAAGATGTAGCCGTGTAGAAATTTGAATCGGGGAAAAGTAGTACCTCTGTTCTGCCTTTACTAGATAATATCAGGGTCTGGTCGGGCCTTCCACCCTGGAATAGGTTCTCAATGTAATGGGTCTAAGGCTAGATCCCGATCCGCCGTTCCCTTTTTGGGGGCACTGATCAGAAACGGGCCAGAGAAAAAGCGGTAAATCAGGAGCAAAGTTGTAGGGACTGGATCGAGAAATAATCAGGAACAAACGAGGGAATTAACCCTCATCGGATAAAGGTGGGTCACTCGTGACTTGAACAATACCCTGAAAAATGCTTGCATGCCTCCGGATTTTGCATGAAATTGTTATTAAAAATTAATTTTTTCTGGTCGGATAAATTATAATTATCGAGTAAAGGGTCTCAACAAGGTCCATGAATTTTTCCAGATTTTTTGCAGCACTTTAAGTATTGCAAAATTATCGGAAAGCACGAGTGACCCACCATTATCCTTAACGGCGGTCGAAAACACCCTTATCTGATGAGGGTTAAAAATGACGTTTCAGCGTTTTTGGAAACCTTGAGGAGGTAAAATCGGGAGTGTATTTAATTTAGTATTTCGACAACATATTGTTTGTTGGTTATCTACTTGCTAAGGTACGGCGTAAGGTAAGGCGTTTGTATACACTCATATACATACAAACGCTTGCTCTCATTTCCTGATAGGCAAAGAGACAGAAATACGTACACAGATCACTTTTCGAGCGAAAAAGGCCTAGAGGGCAAAGGGTTATTTCACAAGTATCGCAAAATCATAAGCGTAAGTGCACGCTGTAAGCATAGCACTTCTGTACATGGTACAACTCACAGGACGAACTTTTATCCTCGTACGATGACACCTTGCTTACGCGAAGCGCTTCGCTTGTAGCCACCTGGCGGATTGTTGGCGAAATACATTCAGGTAATGTCTCCACGGCCAGAACATTGATATTTCCCAACATGGCGACAAGGTGTTCAAAAACCACGAATAACCTGCATTACTTTTTTGCCTCGTGAAATAATTTGACTATGCTTTATGCTCAAATCATTAGTTATCGTAATCCCGGTATTTATGATGAGCATTGTTATCCTCGTCGATTATCATTGATGAAATGAATACTTTAAGCGATGAATAGAATTACAACAGATGTATTAGTTTCATCCCAATCAATTATAAATATCTTTGATGAGGTCAAAAGCAAAGTAGCTTTTCTTTAGTTCTTAATGCCAGGTTCCACTTTTGAGAACATGTCAATGTTCTGGCCGGGTAGACAGTACGTGAAGATGTACTTGCTCGCAATGTATCCCGGCCAGAAGATTGTACTCTCCAAACATAGAGGGTGAGCCGTCAAAAAAACGATTTTGCGATCTTCCCGGTTTGTTCCATAAGCGGGCCCGGTTAGGTAAATCAGTCAAGGTGAGTCTGGTCAGGACCGGTCACAAAGTAGGGAATGCCTGATCACATATCTGCACGGGTATAGCCGAATCTATCGGTTATTTTGCATCATATCTACCATTAATTCTGAAACTGATAACTATTAATACCATTTCCTGGCTGAGAAATATTCAGCAATATTATGAGTTGGATACTGCCCAATAATAATATACTTTAACATGAAATTTTATTCGTAAGAAGTTTGCAACCTGCCGAAAAGTCATTGTCTCTTCATCCCCACTGCTGCAAGCAAGAAGCGGTTTCGAAACTCCTTAAAATTGATTTACTCATTTCTTGACTTTTTACTAATAAGCTTTTTTTAAATGTATTATCGGTTTCTTTCTGTGATCAATTTGCAACTTCAAATTGATTGAAAAATCCTCATTTTTTGGTTTCGTCAATATTAATTCCTGTATGTTTTTTGATCCAATTGAAGTACACGATGGAAGGAAGAAGTAAAAAGTAGCGAGATCTCTCGGGACTTTCTTAACTCTTCTGCCCTCTCTCTCTCTCTCTTCCTCTCTCTTTCTCTCTTTCGTCGCGGATCGCGCGCGTAATTCTTCGCGACTGAGAGAGCTATTTTTGGAAACAATCAATTAACTCGTTGGAGAAAAGAAAGGCGGGTGGGAGGAGGGGGTGAATACCTCATCGTAGCCGTCCTCGAATTTCATTCCGAGAAGATCTGCTCTCTCTCTCTCTCTCTCTCTCTCTCTCTCTCTCTCTCTCTCTCTCTCTCTCTCTCTCTCTCTCTCTCTCTCTCTCTCGGGCCCTTTCTTTTTTCTTTTTTCTCGCGCTTGATTATTTTTAAACAGCCTCCCGTCCACCTCCCCCGACCAATATCATCGTCGGCTTTCTTTGACTATTTGCGTAGTGCCTATGCTCGTTTAACCTCGTCTACTTTTTACACTTTTTTTCTCGTCCACGTCTACGAATCGCGAATACACTCGCGACTTCCGGGGCGTTATTGTCCAGTCGCAAAAAATGAGGAAAAAAACGGGGTTTTTTTTTATTGCCCCGAAATATGCTTTGAAGTTTTCGTCGAGAGTCGCCAACGTCAAGAGAATTCGTTTGCTCGCCAAGATTGACCGACACTCGTTTTCGACTTTCCCCGAAAAGCTGTCAATCAAGCTTTCCTTTTAGCTCTATTATCGCGTCTGACCGAAGCCACAATTCCGTCCGCGCGCCAAGTTTTTTGTTACTTCGCGACTTCACTTTTTTTTGCCTACGTGCTACTTTTATTAATATACATTTTTTTAAATATATTTTATTTATTTATTTATTTTCATTTATGTTATGATTTTTAAAATATTTTATTGTTATTTATAAACATTTCTTTCCTCTGTTTCTCCGAATTGTCGTCCCCAGCTACGCGTTTCCCGATGCACTATTTTTTCACGTTTGCACGAGGGCCCAGGGAAACTGCGGAAAACCCGTGGCGATAAAGGCAGTCGTGTATTGCTGAGTTTCCGTTGCGTTTACCGGAAACCCGGTAAAAGTGGAATACCGCGGTCACCCATCCGTATATTGACCCCGGCCAACGCTGCTTGGGTGATCCTCGAGGGACGCGGCACCGACCGCCCTCTCTTACTGTCCACTAATACGTGCTACATTTTTTCCCGTTACTTCTCACAAGTGCAACGATAAATTTGTTCCCGTCCGCGATGGTCCAGAGAGAACCAGAGAGAGAGAGAGAGAGAGAGAGAGAGAGAGAGAGAGAGAGAGAGAGAGAGAGAGAGAGAGAGAGAGAGAGAGAAACAGACAGACAAAAAAGAAGGAATTCTTCATCAAACGAAAAGCGAGCGAAGGTCAGAAATACGGGTGTACGTCTGTATGCGCTTGCGCCAATTAAATTGTTTTGCCTCTCTCGTTATATCGACGTCATTCGTCTCGGCGAGTATGGCTTTTCGATGCGCGCCAAATTCGTCATCTTTCACATTCGTACTCGACAACCGCGTCGTCGTCGACGTCACGTCGAAAATTTTGCCACAAAATTATTCACCGTGTTCCCGAGATGACTAGTGAGTTTTTCCCTTTTTTTTCCTCCACGCGCTCACAAAGAATCCCAACTTACATTATCCAGGACATTATCGTAGAAAAGAAAGTATGTTATTTTTGTTGAATATTTTACACATTTTTTTAAAATAGAGACGATAGTTTTTTCTATGTTCTCGGGTTCGTCTGAATCTCAATGCGATAGGTCAATTTTCGTATTTTTTAACCAGTGACAGCCTTTATAATAATAACAACCATAATAATAACTGTTTTCCAGTGCAAACTGAGGAAGTGTGTTTCCCGGAGCAATAAAACCTTATAACAATAATGATAATAACAACAATCATAATAGTAATCATAATGACGATCAGAATGATAACACAGTTCAACAGCCGATTTGCTGCTGCAAAACTGTATATTTTTTCTGGGTATAGAGTTTTGAGATTTATCTCTATACTGATCCTACTTCAACACTTAATATTGATATTCTACGTAAGAACACAGAAAAATATAATTTTTTTATGAATTCTATTTTTATTGAAAAATTCAAGTTTCTTTAAATTTGTTTACATTAAATAAACTTCTATTCGTGATTTTCTTAAGTGAGACTTGCCGAGGCAGTTACGCATCAAACTTCAAACGTAATCAGTCATCATGTGCGTGTATCCCATCTTTCGTGATACCTGTCTTCCATGATTTTCATGTCTTGGTGGAAGCGTTCTCCTTGCTCTTCACTGAGGGAGCCAAGATTTTCTCCGAATTTATCTTGATCCTTTACTTCTATCCCGAAATAAGAAAGAAAAAAGAACACCCCACGAAATCTGTAATCGTGTTCTTAAATTTTTCAATCGCAAACTCTCCGCATATATTACAAAATGTATTAGGGTAAGTCGAACAAGCTGATCTTCGCTTTGATAACGTCGATATATTACTGAATTAATTTACTATAGCAAATAAAAGAAAAACAAAGCAAAACATGTCTCAAATGAACTGCCAACGACACTCACTATGAGATTAAAATTAATTTGAAAACCCTGTGTAGTCGCTTAAAATATAGGTTGGTATAGGTGACCAGTAGTCACTTGACAAAAAACCATATGAATATTGCCGGCACCGAGGATTTTTTTTGTTGACTTGTGCTATGAATAATAATAAAAATAACAGTCACGATAATAATAATCAATAATTAATATAATCATAATAATGATGATGTCTTACGAAGGGTGATTAATTTTTTTAACGATAAATTGATAATTTCCAAACGAATTCAAAGGGAATATAACAGAGATGGCAATGGAAATTTTATGTATAGACATATAGTGCATGTGGCGCGAACGTTCACACGAGGTTAAGACGTTACCCCCACTTGTAGCGCAAAAAAAGGCCTTTTTCATGATTTTTTTTAAAGAAAACTACAAAACTTTTTTATTCGATCAATATACCATCTTAAAGAACACATCTTGAAGAACTTTCAGTAATTTTTTTATTGAAAAATATTACATTGTTTAGTGGCAAATGGCCGTCAATGAAATAATGTTTTTATATACACGGTTTGCGGTGACCAACATTGCGGCGAAGTGGATCATCTGAAAAAAAATGCGGATGGATTTAGTCAAATATAAGTATAAACTAGTCTTTAATCGAAGGATTTTAAAAAATATTCATTTTTCACAAAATGGCGGACAGTCAAATTTAATGGTTCGATTTTAACGAAAAAAAAAACGGCCGTTTTTTGGCTATAACACGGCCATTTTCTTCGAAAAAAAAATCGAACGATTAAAGACTACATTTTTATGTATTAAATAAGCCTGCAAAATTTCAAGAAGATCGGTTCATTAGTGTTCGAGTAATCTTGGTCACCGACTTCAGAAATGCCATTTTGAGAAAAACGCGTTTAAAGTTTCAATTTCAGTTTACACGAAGAAAATATTTTTTTTTTGTAAACTTACATAAAGTCATCTATTCCGGGCATAAGAAAACTGCACTTCAAATTGCACTTCAAAAAAATGCAATAAAAAAAATCAATTTTTTCAAAATCGCAAGTGGGGGTAACCCCTTAAGGTATTGCTTCCACGAACCCGAATATCTAATAATTAACTGATATTCGTCTACGGTAATTCGCGGACAGATGGCCATAGTTTTCTCTGGGACGTCCTATTTCGAAGTCCATCAAATAAAACAAACATTTATATTTTTGTTCAGTCATATGTTTATTGGTAATCAAATTGAACACAAAATAATCACAACAGTCAAGTACTATCCTCACTTAAATAAATATATTCTAGAATACTGGGGTGCCCGTCTCTCCGCCAACTTGGCCATCTCACCTCAACACCTATGGCCATCTTAGATTGAATAGTATAGTTGATTACTGAATAGGATACTATAATATAATAGTATATTATAGTATACTGTATTATACTATATTGTAGCATGTAGTATATATACTATACTATACTATATTGTATACTATGATAGTATATTATATATACTATATAGATAGTATACTATAGTATACTAAATAGTATGCTATAATTGAATAGTGTACTACTCAATCTAAGATGGCCATAGGTGTTGAGGTGAGATGGCCATGCTATTTTTATCAATGTGAGATGGCCACATGGAGGAATCATAAGGGAGTTCAGTTCAATCATTTTCGTTCAGTCTCGACTCTTTCTCCATGGATGGCCCGTCTATCTAAGACACGGTCCTTGTCTTCTTCTACTTCTTTTCGGATGCTTTGTTGTCTTCTTGCCACATTGTCATTTGTCGGGCTCATCAGATTTTCGTACATATTCGTTAGGCATCTGGAAAGCAAAAAAGTTGCTTCGATACGTCATAAATAAGCAATAAAAGTTGTAGGTAATATGGCCATCGGACCTCAAAAAATTAGGGCCATTACTTCTAAAACATTTAGGAGAAATGGCCCACCCTTAATTCTTCGAAATATATCAACAACAGTATCTCTTTTAGAGGTTGTGTTATAAACAAGTATATGTCCTAAGTGGTACAACTCAAAATACGGCAACAAAATATGTCTACATATGTCCACAGTTTAATCACAAACTGAGCGTAATTTTTTTCTACTTAGCTGAAAAAATTAACTGCAAATTACTCACTTTCTCATTTATTTTGGGTGCAAATTCCGATGCAGTGTCGCGAGACTGATGACAATGTCCATACTGACAACAAAAAATCCTACCCTCTCTTGGTGAAAGTTGGTAATATTTCGTTGGCCCAGCTCTCCTCTATGGCCATCTATCCTCGAATTACCATAATCAATTAAAAATACATCCCAGTGTACTGGTAAGTTTTCAAGCCAAGTTACCGAACTTTTAACCCTAGCATGCCACACTTATTTTTTCGGGACATACTTGCCACACTCGGGTTTGTGGAATCCCATTCAGATTTTCAGTCATAACTCCGAGTAAAATAGTCGTATTTCGATGGCTCTTTTTATCGATAGTCGATAACTTAGTCCAATTAGTCGAGAAATCTGTCTATGCATTGACCGAATCGTCAAAGTTAAGAACTTCTGAGATATACTCGTTCAAAAAATATTTTCTCTCGAGAAAAGCGAACAAATTGTGATTTTACGAGTTTTGTTCGGGGTTCTCAGACCCCGGTGGGGCATGCGAGGGATAAATGAGAGCATTTCCTTGGAAAGGAGAGTGCTAACGAGGCAACGAGTGAGTAGACGTCGAAAGATGCCTCAAAGCACAGTCCAGTTTGCGAACCTGACGTGTCCAACGGAAGTGTAAAGGCTCGCACTTTAAGTATGGGGTCGAGATACGTGCCGTAAATTAATATATCTCGCATGTACACACCCGTACGATGGCCCGCGCACTAACCATACCTCTGTAAATGAGTGCAAGCGATTTTTAACGTAACGTCCGAACCTTTTTTTAGCACATTTGGGCTACGAAATACACTCAATTTTTTCATTTAGAATTCGGACAGTTTTATCGAATGTCATGCTATATATATATGAGGACCCTTTTTCGACCAATTGATCGGACTTTGTCAGGACTGCCATAGTAACTGTGACCATATAAGCATTATCATATTTTTTAAAGATGAAGGTGAAGTTCGAAGATTTATCCGATATCTTTATGGAATTTTGTCTGGATTTTTGCATGAAAGATATTTTTATATTTTTCTGCATTTACTACATCTGCATTTATGAATAAAACAATTTTTCATCAAAAAATCCAGACGAAATTCTATAAAGACATCGGATACATCTTCGAACTGCACCTTCATTGTTAAAGAATATGATAATGCTTATATGGTCACAGTTGCTATGGCAGTCCTGTCAAAGTCCGATCAATTCGTCGAAAAAGGGTTCTCGCAACAACCATTTATTAACTTTCTTCCAAATGTCCTAATATCTACTACTATGTACGATTTTCTCTATGTCATTTGCAAAAATGGACTTGCATAACATTTTCTTGAATATTACGCTACAGTAGCATTGTTAGTGTGATTTTCAATGGTCATATATAGACCTTTAAAAAATCCTGATAAAGTCCTTTTGACAAATATATATATATATCATCCCCCCCTTCGATGTGTATTGCAATATAAACAGTCCATTAATTCAATTAAATAGAAAAATGTTTAACTCTACGAAAATTCGATTCAATATAAACTTTAAAAAATTAAATAGATGCATTTAATGGATTCAACTAAATTGTTTTTTGAACAGATGAAACCAAATCACGGGTCTTTTAGGAATAAATAAAATATTTAGTTATTAGACTATATTAAATAGATTTTGATTTAAATAAATAAATATAATAAAAATTAATCATTCCAATGATGGAATGAAAAAGGAAAAACTTGATTTCACGCAAAATCTAGTTAATAAAAGTTTTTGAAAATCAAATAAACGCATCTCTTTAATATCAATAGAGTTTTTCTATCAGTGTATTGCATAATGAACGGGACCAAATAAGACTTAAAAGATCGAGTGTCAACAAACTCGCACTCTTCATTATAAACACAATCGTAAGCTAGATGGTGTTTTTATCACGATCAGTCAAAAGGAAGTCTACTACAATTCAATTTTAAAAAAAGTACAGCTGAAAATGGAAAGTTTGAGAAGCGGGAGATAGGGAAGAAGAAAAATGGAGATTAGGAAGAAGAAAAAACAATTTTGTATGTACGCTTCAGCGGCGTAAACGCAACAGCGATCCGGATCAATGGGAATGATATGTATTACATTGCTTGGGCGCGTACGTAAAAAGTTGACAACACGTGTCGGGGGAAGGCGTGGATAACGCGCGCGCTTACGAGCACACTTGTCCTCGTGTGAACCCGAGAACCGACGCAATGCTAACTTGACCTTTGTTGGGGCATCTCGGCAGACGCAGAGAAACGGGTGGCTTGTCGCGCCTTGTCGCTTCTAATGATCTGAAGGTTGGAGAGAGAGCGGGTGAAGGGTTCGTCCAACAATTAAGGGGAGGTACCTGAGTAAACGGCAAAAAAAAACAGGTAAACTTCGGGAATTTTTATCTCAAAAACTTATGTTTCGATTGGATCCGGGTTTTTTTAAATTGGAAAATATGTACATTGAGGTATGTTCAGGAATTTTTAAAAATAAATTCGTTGACTGGATGAGATTCAAACGCGATTATCTCGACCATAGTTTTCAAAGTCAGTGCCCGATGTATCTCGAAAACGGCTTGTCCGATTTTGTCCAAATTTGGATACAATAT
Organism: Ophion slaviceki; assembly: GCA_944452715.1. Taxonomy (NCBI): domain Eukaryota; kingdom Metazoa; phylum Arthropoda; class Insecta; order Hymenoptera; family Ichneumonidae; genus Ophion; species Ophion slaviceki. The sequence continues at coordinate 13,138,682 of OX101790.1, forward strand.
TCTTCGATAGTTTTTCTCGATCGCCATGTAGGATTTTTTTTTGAAATTTTCATTTTTGACGGAATTGCGACCGTGTTAATTAACATTCATTTTTCGTTTGCAATTTCCGACGAGTTTGGATTGCATACACATTGCATGAAAAAACAATGGTTCAATCAAATGAAAAAAACCCTACGTGGTGAACGAGAAAAACTATCGAAGAATATTGTATCCAAATTTGGACAAAATCGGACAAGCCGTTTTCGAGATACATCTGGCACCGACTTTGAAAACTATGTTTCGAGATAATCGCGTTTGAATCGCTTCCAGTCAACGAATTTATATTTAAAAATTCCTAAACATACTTGAATGTACATATTTTCCAATAAAAAAAACCCGGATCCAATCAAAACATTAGTTTTTGAGATTAAAATTCCCGAAGTTTACCTCTTTTTCTCGCCGATTACTAAGGTACCGCCCCTTAAGGTAGAATGAGCGCGCGCTTTTGATTTCGATGGATTTTGTTCAAATTTTAACCACGCATTGTTCATATCATTATGCATGTTTGAGTGAAATTTCAGAACAGTCGACTATTTAGATTGGGAGATAAGAGGTTTTAAAATTGCAACTTTTAACACTGCAGGGTCTGCATTGACCGAACATCAGGTCACATAATTCGTCGTACTGTTCTATAGTGTTTATAAATTTGGAAGAAAAATATGTTTAGATAGAAAACTAGATAGGGAAAGAGTAAAACAAGTTTAGATTGCCTTTATTATTTAGACAATCTGAGCCCGAGCGATTTTAGGCTCAAAAAATTTCCATTGGCGTAGCCAAGAGGAGACAGGGGCACGCATGCACCCCCCTAGAAATCCCAGCAATCCCCAGAAAAAAATCAGTCCATAATAATTCAACTCAAATCATCGATTAATTTTATTTGTTTTACCCAAGCAAGCATCAAGAGATAATTTCATAAAACTTGAACTATGTTTTTTGTCGTAATTTCGTAACTCCTATGAAAAGTAGCTGTTTCATTACCAAAATCAAATAGATGTTCGTGTTTCACAAACAAGTTAACTGTGACCACATGCAATACAGTAGATTTGCCGGCCGATACACAATCGGAAGAATACTGGAAGATCAACATTTACTACCAAGTAACAGATAATATCATTGTAAATCTAAAATGGCGATTTGAAAATCTACCGTTAGCTAGTTGACGCATTTTTGTATTTGAGTATAAACGGAGAGGATCTCATAAATAATTATTTTTCAAAATCTTAATAATTGATGCGTCAGCCTTAAAAGCTGAATCGATGGTCATTAAAATCATACTTTCGTTTGAAGATGACTAAATGAATGCTGGAAATTTAAGAAAGCATGTTTGGAGAGGAGTATTGCCCTAATTTATTTAAACTTTTTCAAGCGGCAATAGTACTCTCAGTGAGCTGCGCCGGCTGTAAGAGTTTTTCTGCTATGAGATGAATAAAAACTTGGCTTAGGAGCACAATGTTTCAGGAACGATTCTCCCATATGTCACTGCTGAACACAGAGAATGACATTGTTAAAAAAAATTCTAACAAAAAAAGGGTTGGGCTGAAATACACAAAAAAAAAGAAACTAAGACTTGTTCAATTGAGTACGTACTAAAAGTAAAGTTTAAAGACTGGTAACTGGATTAAAGTATGATGAAAAATTAGTTGATTATTCTTTAAGGTATTGTGGGAGTTTGACATTAATGTTAACATGAACGTGTGATGAAAAGCTTCATATTTTGTGTGTGTTACGTGAGTATCGACTATTATGTCACTTTTATTCAAAAGACAGATGATCGTGAACAAAAACACTTTTTAGTCCGGCCGGCCCCGCCTACGCCCCCCAGAACAAAATACCGGCTACGCCAATGAATAGAGCAGGGAAAACGATGCACTGTGTTGAGATGTGGATACATTTTTCCCACTTAATGTATTCTACCTTAAGGGAGGTTTTTACTTTGTTGGGCCGAAAAATGTTCGATTTGTCACCAGATTTTTAGGCGAAAAATATTAAATACAGAACGTTGAAATTTGGTATATTTACTAAGCGATCTTTATTGAACATGATAACATTTGTTGAAGTTTGACAAGACCTGGTACTGGAAGTGGGAGGAGCCACGTATGTCGGTGTGCCGGCGATGATATTCTTCGCTTGCGGAAGTCCTAAGTCCTGAACAGGTGATCTGAAGCAAAAAAATCAAACATATTTTTACTTTGTACAATATAGTGTACAAGTCGAACTAGAATCAAGCAGAAAAATTGACAAATAAGAGTATAGTGAGCGATCGAAGAGGAAGTTTAGTTTTTGACCAACATATTTTTGCAGTTTTTTATTCACTAAAGAAAAACGTTTGAATATTTTTGGCTAATTCTAGTTCACCTAATGAAGACGTTTGTTATATGCGTGCCTGCCAAATTTCATAACGATTGCTCATCTAGGGCGTGAAGTTTCGAATAGTCGGCCATTTTGTACAACGAAAAAAAAATATATTTTTTCTGACAGCTTGATATTCATACTAAATAGATGTGTAATTAATTTTATGAGTGAATCACTTTTTCATACGAAAAAAAATTGTTAAATTCGCACATAATTTTATACCCGTTACTGTGGCCTAAGGCCTTAAACATGCTGGTATGAAAATTACCCCGCGTGTACCACTCGAGGGTTGAATTTCCACTGCGGATTCCAAAGGCCGCGAACTTCCACGTAATTTGAGGAGACGGCAGTAATAGCGCGATCGTCAAGACAAACGACACACGAGGCCTCGTGTGACTTTACGATCGTGTTAATGACTCGTCAACGAGTCTTTCAATGTATCGGTACGGCAGAATCGGCGTTAATTATTTAAATATATTAAATCGCCGCGTGAGGACGGAGACGTCGAGTATATCTCGTTACGTGGAGAAGTCAGAGAGAGAGGGGGGGGGAGCGGTACAAGAAGCGTGCGGAGGTAGTTCCGAGTCGAGTGCCGTAAAACTTCCCTCTCTCACTCTCTCGGACGGTATAGACTTTTTACCATGTTAGTACCATGCACGCTACATACGTTACGGCCAACACGCGCGCTTACATATACGCGTGTATGCGAAGCTAACGACGAAACGAACTGAAAAGCCGGTCGGCGCGAAAGCGATCGAGCGAGAGAGGGTTGGGCAGAGGCGAGATGGAAAGAGAGCTCGCGGGCGCAAGAGAGAGCTGCGAAAGAACGGGGAAAGGCTACACGGGTTTCTCGTTATGCGAACCCGTGCGCGGACGCCAAGCTGTCTGCCGGAACCCGCGGCCTCCCACTACTCGCCACCGACGGTCTCGGCGGCCGTGCGGTGAGTTGGAGTGGGGGGAAGCGCGCAGTGGGAGATGAATCGCGGAGTGGGGGTTGACGCGGGGAGTGGGGGGGGGGGGTGACGTGCGGAGTGGGGCGGTCGGTATAGGTTCGGCGAGCAGCGTGAGGCACGATGTGTCGCGCGCAACGGAGAATCATCGAAGTTCGCTACGTGTATACGTAGAACCCGCTCTAACCCCCCGTTACCGCTGCTTACACAGATCTAAGTACTTTTCGCTCCGGTCCCTTTACTCGCCATCCCGAATACATTTTACCCCCCTCAACCATTGTTCCCCTCTCTTTTTGCAATGCCCAAAAAAAACCTTCAACCTATACACTTTGCACACGCTCTCCCTCCCTTTTACTCGCTCAGTCTCGTCTACCAAGGCAATGAGAAATATTTGCGCGCGTATCTCGCGTTTTCGCTGTCCGCTAGCCTCCACTCTAACTCCCCTTTCCGCCAACTGAGCGCGCCGTTCGTGCGAAACCACTTTTGCGAAACTCTTCACCCCAGCTCCGCCGCTATATGCACAGGCGGGAGAAAAATCGCGAACAATGAAAACGGCATTTTCTCGGCTCTCGGAAAACGTGTAGCTGTACGAAGAAAAAGAATAACGAAAAAACAAAAGCTTCGAGTATACGAAACAGTGGAACCGACTGTATTGTGACGCGATTAGCGCCAACCGTGCAGGAAAACTGCATCTTTATGAGTTTCAGCCTCGCGGCGTGTATCTTATGATCTGTAAAAAAGACGAACATTCGTTCGTACACATTCGCTCGCCAGTCATCGTACTAGAGAACAAGGCAGGCCTCTGTCCCTACACGAATGCAGTGAACTCGTACACGTCTTGCGAAAAGAGGGACACGAACATGAGGGCATATGATTTGTGGCGAAAAGCATGCTAAGCCAAGTGCAGCTACGTGATGTTTGCTATCAGCATTCATGACTGTAAAGACTATATATATATATATATATATATATATATATATATATATATATATATATATATATATATGTGGGCAATTCTCCCGAAATGATCGTTTGCGTGTAATGTGACTTTTCAATACATGCTATTAAATTATTAAGACTTGGAATTAATTCGTAGGGTTTTTTTTATGAAAAAAAAAATATTTATTTTAAATGAAAATAAAAAAAAACATTAATGAAAGTATTGCCCACCGCTTCCTACTACTTTTGACCATCTTTCGGGCAGGGTACGAATACCGTGTCGGAAGAACGCCACGTCGTTAGATGCAATCTACGAATCAACCAATTTTTGACAATCTTCGTAAGAAGTGAACTTCTGCTCAGACAGGCTATGAGCCATCGAACGAAACAAATGGTAATCAAAAGGAGCGATATCTGGAGAATACGGCGGTTGGGGTACGACTTCCTATTTAAGGAGGTACACCAGCTTCATACAATGTTGCCATGCTAAACCATGGTCAAATTTCAAAATGGTGATAGATCAATAAAATTTGGTGAGTATATTCTTTAGTATTATATATGTCAATACAATTTTTTCAGATTTTTTCATTGTGCCGTTATCGAATAATTGAACATTGAAGTTCACGTGTATAAGCATAGCGTTTTTATAGATATAGGTATATATTCCGGGTATAAGAATAAACGCTTGTGAATTATTTGTAAGAAAACGGCACAACCAAAAAATCTGAAAAAATTTGTATCTACATGAATAATACTAAAGAATATATTCACCAAATTTTATTGATCTATCACCATTTTGCTGAAGCTGGTGTACCTCCTTAAGTGTTTCCAGATATGTTTGTACCGGTTTTGCGACGTGCGGATGAGCATTGTCGTGCACCAAAATGACTTTGTCATGTCTTTCGGAGTATTCCGGCCGTTTTTCTTTCAATGCACGGCTCAAGCGCTTCAATTGCAGTCGGTAGCGATCCCCAGTTATGGTTTCATTCGGTTTCAGCAGTTCATAATAAATCACACCCCTCTGATCCCACCAAATACAGAGCAGGAGCTTAGACCCATATATATTTGGCTTTGCCACCGATGTTGATGGTTGGCCGGGATTAACCCATGGCTTTCTGCGCTTTGGATTGTCGTAATGGATCCATTTTTCATTACCGGTGACAATTCGATGCAAAAAAACCTTTCTTTTCTCCCATTGAAGCAGCAGTTCACATGTCAAAAGACGCCTCTCAATGTTCCTTGGTTTCAATTCATATGGGACCCTGTGTCCTTCCTCCTGGATTATGCCCAAAGTTTTAAGACGTTTTTCTACCGTTGATAAGTCAACTCCCAATGATGTAGACAATTTTTGAAGTACTTGAGATGAGTCTTCATTGAGCAATGCCTCCAACTCATTATCTTCAAATTTTTCGGCTGGCCAGGTCGCTCCTTGTTATCCAAGTCGAAATCACCAAAACGTGCAAACCACTTCCGATACGTTTCCTCAGCTAGAGCATGTTCACCATACACTTCCACTAAAATACGATGAGCTTCAGCAGCACTCTTGTTCATATTAAAGTAATGAAGTAAAACTCCCCGCAAAAACACTTTATTCGGCACAAATGTTGACACGTTCAATAAATTATAAAGTGTTGTTATTTACGATTCAAAAAGAGGTTATGTACAGAAAATGACAATCAATGATAGCTGTTTCACGATGAATACATTACTGTCGGTAACAATGAAATACTGTACTACCTACTTGTAAAACGCTACAATTTAATTCCAACACCTAATACTTTGTACGGTTTTTTTTTGGAATACGACAGTCTGAAATATGTCGAAATCTTCCTACAAAACAGATTTGGCAGATAAATCGTCGTTATCCTATTTCTGTATTTTGAGCATGAAAATCAATCATCTGGAGTGTAACTATCCAAACTTCATACGCACTAGAGGGCTGAAGAGGCACCGACAATTCAAAAACATCAGGAAAAAATATTCCTTGAAACCATCGGGCATTTATTTAATTCCTCCCTGAAAAAAATATTAATCACAAGTATGTCACGATGAATAACGAAATTTTGTAACCGTTTTTCTCAATCATTCCTCTGGAGAGCTGTAAATCAGTTCATGTATTATATGACGGGTGGCGCTAGCTGATCATGATTGCCAGAGCAGTACCGTCTAAATCTACTTTTCCGAAGAGACTGATTGTGTCGTAGCACTTTTGTCGGTTACGCTTTTTTTTTTCTACAGACTTTGCGTGTTACGAGGTGGTGTCACATGCGAGGGAGTCACTCCAATGGTTATTCTTAACTACATAATTTGTTCAATTAAATAAGTCACTCTTTATCTGTTCAAGTGGAACTTTTAGACACCTACTCATCGTCAGATTTTGAGGTTAAAAAAACGTAGCATGCCGCGCTGTGCATGAAAACCCGTTTGAAGCGTCATTCCTCTGGGTTCCTCCTGACATGTGAGATCCAGAGGAACTATGGATGCGCCAGAGCAATGACACCATCTTGGTTACGCATGTGTGGATATGCATGAGGTTACATAAAAATGATTCTCTTAGATGACTGCCATGCCGCTATCGAAAGAAAAAAGGCTCCGTAGAAAAGGAGAATCTGAAAAACGGAAATACGATAGGCCTAAACAGGATCTTGTAGAAAGAGAGGAGTTGAATCAAAAAGAGCGAGATCAGGATTCAGAGAATGTAGATATTAATACACTAATAAAAACCTGATAGAAGAAGGTTTGCATCATTCCTCTGCCCTACTTTTTCTATCGATGATGATAAATTTCGTTCCCCCACAAAGTGATTATTTGGGAGAATCATCCATATATATACACATACATTACAACTTTTTAGACACTCGAGCACCGAAATAAATCGCGATCGATTTATCTGTGTCCGTCAACTTTACATCAATTTTTTTTGTTTATATCGAGTTTCATCAAGTGTTTGAATTTTCTGTTTTACTTTTGTTATTTTTTTTTCTCTGTCATATGGCATTTTGTATTGTTTACTTTTGTGTTCTATCAAATTCTTATTTCTATAATGCCTGTTTATTTTTGCTGTATATCGAATCCTTATTCCTTCAATTTCTGTTTATTTTTTGTTTCGTATCAAGTGTTCAATTCTTCAAATTCCTGCTAATACTTTTTCACATTTTATGTGTAACTTTACATTGGGTCGCCAGTTATACTAGGATATAATAAATATTATCAATCAATCAATCAATCAATCAATCAATCAATCAATCTCTCTCTCTCTCTCTCTCTCTCTCTCTCTCTCTCTCTCTCTCTCTCTCTCTCTCTCTCTCTCTCTCTCTCTCTCTCTCTCTCTCTCTCTCTCTCTCTCTCTCTCTCTCTCTCTCTCTCTCTCTCTCTCTCTCTCTCTCTCTCTCTCTCTCTCTCTCTCTCTCTCTCTCTCTCTCTCGCTTTCTCCCTCTCTCTTTCTTTACAATCTTGGCGGACCCCGTGCGATCGGAGGCTGTAGAGGAGTGGGGAAGAACACAGTGGATACTCTGTCCGCGTTTAGGTTTCTGTGTCGAATATGACACTCGAGAGAAAGAGATGATTTTTGTCCCGAGGATAAACGACGTACGCGTGCGTGCGCTGTGAATTTCGAGCGGAATGACTTGTCTTTTGCCCGCACGCACTCTTGACGAAGACGACAGCGAAGAGTGTGTTTCGCCTTGATTATCGTCGAGGCGCGCACTCAAAGATACATACTCCCGAGGCCTGCTGGCCGTTCGTGTGCGGCATGCGCGAGGGAGCTCCGCGAAGCGACACGACCTCGTCAACGTTGGGTTTCGGTCTCCGCACGAGTGTTGCAATGCAACGGGCTCTCTCGGTGCGGCGCATGTTGCAGCGAGAAACGCACGCCGGTAGGCAACCAGAGAAAGAGAGAGAGAGAGAGAGAGAGAGAGAGAGAGAGAGAGAGAGAGAGGGACCGCCAAGGGTTCGTTGACACCGCGAGAACGTCCGCGAACGCTCGACCATCGATACCCATACAATACATGGGTGTGTGCATCTATATACACATATATATTTATGCGGAAAGGAGATTCTTAAGCATTCGCCTTCAAGGACTGTCCGGATAATAGCCAATTGTCTATATATATAATGTATGTATATGTATATTGGAATGTTGAATAAGTTCTCGCTGTTTTTTCGTAAAAATTAATGCTTTATTTGAAAAAATTAGTAAAAAGAAACATGTGACGGAAAGTATCGTCCATCGCTGGCCACGGCTTTTCCCATCTTTCCGGCAGCATTTTAATTCCACGTCCGAAAAACGAGACGTCTTTTAGTGCAGTAAAAGAGGCGCAAACCCAGCACTTTTTAGCGTAGAATGTGAATTTTTTAATGAAGGTAGATGCTTGCATACTGAAAGTAACCCCAATAAAATGTTGCCTCTCAACTCGCCCCAACCCTAAGAAATAGGGGTTTAAAACTTAAAAATCGCCGTATCTCGATAATTACCAGCCCGATGAAAAAAGGTTTCAAACGGAAGTTGTTTGGAATAAAAACATTGGCATAAAGTTATCTGACGTCCAACCGCCTATCTGTGAAAATAGCGGGACAAAAACGCTTCGAAAATGCGGGGTTGATGTGTGTACGAGCAGAGTAGACATATCGCTGCGTCCTTATTTGAATCAGTGTTTTTCTCTCGTGTTTTTGAAGATAGCGGCACTATCTTCAAAGATAGGGGATCGGATGTCAGATAATTTTATACGTATTTTATTATTCCAAACAACTTTTGTTTAAAACATTTTTTGATCGGGCTATTAATTATCGAGATACGGCGATTTTTAAGTTTTCAACCCCTATTTCTTGGGGTTGGGGCGAGTTGAGGGCCAACATTTTATTGGGGTTACTTTCAGTATGCAACCATCTGCTTTTAGTAAAAAATTCACATTCTACGCTAAAAAGTGCTGGGTTTTCGTCTCTTTTGCTGGACTATTTTGAGGCTATCCAAGAGTCGACCCATTTTTTGGCATCTTCATAAGAATAAAAGTGCTGCTCAGTCAAGCCATGTGCCATCGATCGGAACAAGTGATAATCGAAAGGGGCAATGGCTGGTAAATACGGCGGATGGGGTAGAACTTCCCATTTAAGCGTTTCCAAGTAGATTTTCACCGGTTTTACAACATGTGGCCGAGCGTTGTCATACTGCAAAATCACTTTGCCGTGTCTCTGCTTGTATAGCGACCGTTTTTTCTTCAATGCTCGGCTCAAACGCATCAATTGTAGTTTGAGTAGCTCATGATAAACTGCATCCAGCTGATCCCACCAAATGCGGAGCAGAAACTTGGAACCATGGATATGTGGTTTGGCGGACGATGTTGATGCGGACTTAACCTACGATTTTCTACGCATAGGGTTATCGTAGTGGATCCATTTTTCATCGCCAGTCACAATACGATGCACGAAACCTTTCCTTTTCTACCGTTGAAGCAGCTGTTCACACGTGAAAAGACGCCGTTTAACGTCTCTTAGCTTTAACTCGTACGGCGCCCAATGTTCTTGCTTTTGGATCATTCCTAATGCTTTCAAACGTTTCGAAACTTTTGTGTGACGATTGTGCAAGTTCCGCTACCGTCTGACATGAGTCTTCATGAAGTAATATACCTCCAATTCTTCGTCTTCAAACTTTTTCGGTGCGCCAAAGCGTTCTTTATCTTCAACATAAAAATCATTATCTATGAAGCGTATAAACCGATCTCTGCACGTTGTTTTCGACAGAGCATGGTCGCCGTAAGTCTCCACAAGAATATTGTGTGCTTCAACTGTGGATTTTTAATAATAAAGTAATGGTATTAAATTCCCTGCAAATACTCCTTTTTGGCAGGAAGCTTGACATGTTGAACATTGAGAAAAAAAAAGTTGTTTACATTTCGGCAAAATGGCTGTGAATGAATTTCAAGCTTGCTTATAGTACGTCTTTATAGATGCGTTACAATCTGAAACTAAACGCACGCAGGTCTGGTAACGCTGTCTGTTGGAAAACAGAAATAACTCATTCAACGTCCCAATATATCTACATTCAGTGGTTCCATTAAAAATACTGTTCTGCTGTATGCCGAGACGCAAACTTTGCTGAAAAAAACTCTTCTCAGACACTTGAAAGATGCGCTGAGCAGCTCAATGTCACCAAGTCAACAGTATCCCGATGTTTGCATACCACGGTGAGGAAACGGAAAGAAGGAAAATGGCTGCCACACGAGCTGCGCGAGAACGTCATTGCGAATTGACCGAACATCACCATTTCTTTGCTTTTGAGGCACAGAGACCAAGGTTCTTGTGGCGTGTTGCAACTGGAGATGAAGAATGGATGTATTTCGCTCACCCTAAACGCAAAAAATCATAGTTTGATTCTGGGCACCCATCGACATTGACGCTAAAACGGAATATTCATGGTCGCAAAGCCATGTTGTGTATCTGGTAGGATATGACGAAAGCAGTGCTTCGTGATCGCTTGAAACTCAAGGAAACGGTCACTGCCGAACATTACCAACAGCAGCTGGAGCGTTCGAATGATAATGTAATTGGAAAAAGGCCGGCAGTAGCATCAAATCGCCGAGAGGTGATTCTGCAGCTCGATAACGCTCGGCCCAAAGTTGCATTGGTGAAAAAAAAACACTGATGGAACTGGAATGGGAGGTTCTTCCTGACTGACAAGAAACACCACTTTGGTGTCCTCCTCCGGTTTTGTTGAAACTTTTTGATGTGGAAGAGTATCAAAAACTAAGACACGTTTTTTTTTATTGGCGGAAAAACAGGTTTAAGGTGTGAAACGAACCCTCGAAAATAGGGGTGTTTTTCGTCGATAATGTTATCGTTCTCATGTCCAATGTATAGTATACAAAAAAATAAACATTGTTGCAATTTGAATTTTTTTTAATATCCCGTACCGTTAAAACGTTAACGACGAAAAACGAAAAACATGCCCATTTTTTAGGGTGCGTTTCACCCCTTAAAACCTTATTTCCGCCGATAAAAAAAATACGTGTCTGTTAGTTTTTCATACTCATCCACATAAAAAAGTGTCAACAAAATCGGAGGAGGACACCAAAATGATGTTCCTTGTGAACGTATCCTCCGGACCCTGCCTCAAGTGATGATCACTTTTTGCGGTCGATGGAACGCGCCTTGGAAGATACCCACTTCCGTAATTGCGAGGAAGTCCAAAAATGCGCAGATGAATGAATGGCGTCGAAAAGCAGGTCTTTCTCTTAACGTGGGATTCAACTTTTGCCAAAGCGGTAGGAGACAGTAGTAACATCCGGTGATGTATTTTCATTTGCGTAATTCAACTAGTTTTTACTAAATAAATGCTTAAGGCGTTACCCCCACTTGTAGCGCAAAAAAGGCCTTTTTCATGAATTTTTTTAAAGAAAACTACAAAACTTTTTTAGTCGATCAATATACCATCTTAAAGAACACATCTTGAAGAACTTTCAGTAATTTTTTTATTGAAAAATATTACATTGTTTAGTGGCAAATGGCCGTCAATGAAATAATGTTTTTATATACACGGTTTGCGGTGACCAACATTGCGGCGAAGTGGATCATCTGAAAAAAAAATGCGGATGGATTTAGTCAAATATAAGTATAAACTAGTCTTTAATCGAAGGATTTTAAAAAATATTCATTTTTCACAAAATGGCGGACAGTCAAAGTGAATGGTTCAATTTTAACGAAAAAAAACGGCCGTTTTTTGGCTATAAAACGGTCATTTTCTTTCGAAAAAAAAATCGAACGATTAAAGACTACATTTTTATGTATTAAATAAGCCTGCAAAATTTCAAGAAGATCGGTTCATTAGTGTTCGAGTAATCTTGGTCACCGACTTCAGAAATGCCATTTTGAGAAAAACGCGTTTAAAGTTTCAATTTCAGTTTACACGAAGAAAATTTTTTTTTTGTAAACTTACATAGAGTCATCTATTCCGGGCCCATACAGAAGTATGGGCCCGGATACTTATACTTCAAAAAAATGCAATAAAAAAAAATCGATTTTTTCAAAATCGCAACTGGGGGTAACCCCTTAAGGTAGTACAAGCGCGCAATCTTGATTTCTATAGCTTTTGTTCAAATTTTAACCAGACATCGTTCATATCATTATGCATGTTTGAGTGAAATTTCAGAACAGTCGACTATTTAGATTGAGAGATAATGGATTTTGAAATTGCAACTTTTAACACTACAGGGTCTGCATTAAAATTTAGACAAAATAATTTTCCGTATAAAAATATTTGTCCCCTATAATAAGAAGACATACTTCTTTTTTCTACTAAATTCTACTAAAGGTTCTAACAGCTTGATATTCATACTAAATATGTGTAATTAATTTTATGAGTGAATCAATTTTTCATACGAAAACAAATTGTTAAATTCGCACATGATTTTATACCCGTTACTGTGGCCGAAGGCCTTAAAAGGATCCGGCTTCTCCATAGCTCAATGCATACTCATAATCACATGACCGGAAAACGCCACAGTGGAACTTTTTCGCATTTACCGAAGAGTTTTCTTACGAATGCTGAACGGTATCACACTTCACTGTCCTTTCGAAACGAAAACTGCATTTCCGCAGGATCTACTTCCGCCCTTCCTAACCCAACTTTACTCAAACAGACGAACAGAGCAAATTTCACAGAACGAAACATGTCGTTTCGGAGAGGCAGTCTAAGCCTGCCGGCTTAATGTCAGCCTGAAGGAATGAATCAACGAGCAGACACTACAGTTTGATGATATTAGTAGTACATTTATATGCATTTATTTTCTTCACGGTAACTTTTTTCGTATAGTTTCTGCATTCGCAACGTTTGAAATATGTCTCACGACCTTTTCTCGTACAATGCTCGAGGAGACTCCCCGAGGGACGACCACAACGTTTTTTTTCGCTCGACTCGTACTTTTATTTGTTCTTCATCGGACATTCGAGCGCGAGAGCAGGAAGAAAAAGAGCGAAAGAGGGAGGGACAGAGAGAGAGAAAGAGAGAGAGACAGACAGACGATCGGAAGGACGCGGCTGTTGGGTTTGAGGAACCTTGACAAGGTTTCTCGAGCACACGCATCGGATATTTATAGCGTAGCCATAAATACATATATACATGCAGGAGACCCTCGCAATTTTAGTTAATCGGGTGCGTCGCGCGAACCATCTCCCTGTCGGACAGTAAGATTTTCGTTGCAACTCCTGCTGCACGCCTACGCGGCTTATTGTTGTGAAACGGGCAGAAAAAATGGTGGCTCTGTAACCGCGGAATTGGCATAGAATTGAAAGCGAGAGAGAATGAGTGAGAAATGGAGAGAGGGTCAGGGGGGGGGGGGTGGGAGAAAAGGACAACGGCGACGAGAGTTGCCAAGATGCCAAGGGAAGAATCGATGTAGTGGCAAAAGTGTGTTGCACTGTGCGCTGGCACACCTGTTGAACATTCCTTCACGAATTCAAGCTTGCATGTCTTCAATATATATATAGACACACACAGGCACACCCATACATACATATATATATATATAAATTTATATATATATACAGGATGTCCTGATATAAATGGATAATCCTGGCACTGTCGATAGGTCAGATCATGTCCCACGGTTTTCGAGATTTTGGGCTTCATGCTACTTTTTCGAAAAAAAATCATCTGCTTTTGGTTTTTCGCATGACATTTCTACAAATGATATGAATCGACATTAACTGAGCAACTTTTGTAAGTAGTTGGCACGATATGCGTAGGATTTTTTTACACCGCAGGCAGTCAGATGTTAACAAATAACCAAGAGTAAATTTTTCAACGAGCAAAAAAGTTATCATGTGTAGAAATGGCATGAGAAAAACCAAAAGCAGATGATTTTTATCTCGAAAACCGTAGGACTTTTACTGAACTGAAATTCCAGCATATAGTAGGACATGTTCGGACCTATCGACAGTTGCAGGATTATCCATTCAGAACACCCTGTACAATGGGACATTCCACGCCATTTCACCTAGCCCGTAACCCCGATCATTTTCGGTTTTCCTGATCTTTTTTGTGTAAAATTGTAGCCTATGACAGGAATATCCCCACCAATTTTTTAATTTTTATCTCTTCTCTTTTCGGAGTTATAATTTTTCAAGAAATTTCGATTTCGGAAGTTTTGGAAACGTTTAAACGCTGGTAACTCCTGAAGTAATTGAGATGTCGACAAATGTCAGTACGTAATTTTTTTCATTTTGAAGCGTACTATCGTTAAAAAATATTCAAAAATTATCCATTATCAATGTCAACGTTTTTTTTTGCTTCTAAAGTGAAAACTATTTTTTTAAGGTCATTGCCTTTTCAATTTTTTTTTCAAAAATTTCTCTAAAATAGAGTGACCCATTTTATGATTTTTAAGACTAGTCTCGTCGTGGGCCCATTTTTCCTCCTATTTTTTTTTGTATCAATCATATTTTTTCAAGGAGATTTTTATCATTTTAATCTCCAATAATGCTATTAATAATTTTGTGATTTCCAATCCGGCTTCGACAAGCCTAAAACGGTTTATTTTTAATTTGTGCTGAATTCAACAAATTTTTTTTGCCATGAATCAATTTTTTTGTTGCTGTTAAATTCTGTACATTTATTCACACACACGCACATACACATCTGAGCTCGAATCGATGAATATATGAGAAAAAGAGAATTTGAAAACATTCGACTTTGAGGAGCGTCTTCAATATAGTGAATGTGCTAATATGTTATATCTATAATATGTAATGTGTAGCCAATATAGATATAACAACGGGTTCAAAATATCTTTTCGCCATATATATATATATATATATATATATATATTTCTCTCTCATCCCACGTGATTCTCTACGCGCCAGTGGTTTATACGTGCCTCACATGCGCAAGTATAATCGCCCGCGTAAGTCCTCAGGCCATATCGTCGTTATCCTTATTATTATTATTATTATTATTATTATTATTGCTATGATTATCAGCAATGCACGAGGTTACTATAAGGGCCTATTAGCCCTCCTGGGCCTTCGCAGAATACCACAATGATTTGACAATTTTAGGAAGCGGCTAAAAGTCTCTCTCTCTCTCTCTCTCTCTCTCTCTCTCGTACTCTCTTTCCCGGATGTTTTTTCCACGATCAGATACTCATAGGACGGTGATCGAGCGATTGCTCGTGAATAAGAAAAAAAATTGATAACTGAGAAAGATCGCATGTACGACGATGGCGAGAATCGCGTATGTGCTCCGCACTCGGCATTCGAATCGTTTAGTATTCAACACAACGTGAAGTCCGCATAGGTTAATAGGATCGTTCTTATATAATTATACCCGCCCCATTGACGTCACTGACTCCTCCGTTTAAGTTTTTTCTTCATCTTTCGATCCTGTTTTTGTATCCCTCGTATCACATGTCGATACGTGTGGATATATTGGACTGCAATACATCCGTATAAATAATTGTACCCGACAACGAGCCATGCTTTTCGTCCGAGTCCGTTGTTGGCTTTATCCACGCGGTGACTTACTTTGTCAGATCGAACGAGAATACGAGCGAGGATGAGTCGTCTCTTTTTCGCATATTACCGGTGCTTAAGGAGGTTGGAGCGTTGGCCATATTCCAGGAATTGATTTTTGAAAAAATATATCGTATTGTCTAGACTATCCTAAGCCTTTACGAATTTTTTAAACAAAATTTCACGACAAAATACCGGAGTTAAAAAACAGTTTAATGTACGTAATTCTACGCATAATTAGATGGGCAAGACGTTCACGCTACAGGTGATGTCATTTTTTTTGCCATTCAACACCAAGATAAAGAATTTCTAACAACGGATTAACAAAAACAGAACGTTTGTAAACATTTAGAAAAAAAGCCCATCTTTCCCATTGTTAACCATATATATTGAATAGTGAACTATCAAGGTTCGATAGTCAATCATTAAGTTGGGAGTAACACAAAAGTTTTTCTCATTTACTTTATAAAAATATAAAAATGCATTATTTTGTCCTTTGATAGTATATTTTATGAAAAAATATTAATGGTGGTTGACATACCACGTGTGCATTTTTTAAGGTTCATTGAAAAAAAATGCATAAACCGTCATTTGACGCAACTGGACCGCTCCAACCTCCTCAATTTTGTTGCGAGAGATCTTTATTTTTTCGGTTTCCTCGAGCGTTCGTGGAAAACTGGAATTGCCTGGGTATCACGCCGCATGCTTCGATTCATGTTGTATATTGAGCTTTTTCCATCATAAGCGCCAAATTCTAGGTATGTTAAAAAGCAACAGAACATATGTTGTTCATATATGCGACCTTTTTTGTTGATGTTTTATTTCGTTTCTGCGTTGATTTTTTATGTCGTTCTGACGACGATTGTGAGATTTACCCGAGAATATTACTCGGGAATACAAAGTAGCTGCTTGGGTTTTATTTATTCATTTTTCACCAATGCGTTTTTGCGTGACGACTCGAAGTTTGAAAATAATCAGGGAAGGACGAACTCAATCAACAGAGGGTACGCGGCGACTGCGATGCTTTTGAACATTTTATTTTAATTACTTGGCGTTAATAAAGAACCGTTGCCTCTTGATACCCGTAAATGATTATGGACCACGTTCTGAATACGGAATGGTATGTATATCGTACGCGGTCATGGTCCGATATACAGGGTGGCACGAAAAGTGACGTCCAAAAGAACAATCCAAAAGCCTCGTATCAATGCCTATCCAAATTACCATCATGTACGTTCTAAGTAAGATCTTTATCATCACTGTAAAAAAAATCTGTATTAAAATTAATATAAAAGTGTAGGAAGTCTTTTTACAGATACCGTTTATGAATTTTAATATTGTCATTTGAAAATCAATGGGCTGCTTTTCGAATGTCTAATAATCGTTCAGTAATATCGCAACACTTAAGTACTGGAAAAATCATATACGTATCGCAAGGTATCTATTGTGAGCGTATTAAAATTAATACGCACAGATTGCATTTTTTAATTAAAAAAAAAGTAAAATTGGCATAGAAAAGTGTATTAATTTTACGGTGCGTATTAAAATTAATATAAAAGTGTAGGAAGTCTTTTTACAGATACCGTTTATGAATTTTAATATTGTCATTTGAAAATCAATGGGCTGCTTTTCGAATGTCTAATAATCGTTCAGTAATATCGCAACACTTAAGTACTGGAAAAATCATATACGTATCGCAAGGTATCTATTGTGAGCGTATTAAAATTAATACGCACAGATTGCATTTTTTAATTAAAAAAAAAGTAAAATTGGCATAGAAAAGTGTATTAATTTTACGGTGTTAGGTTAGTGTAATTGTTATTATTTACTTTCTGCGATAAAAATTAATGCGAATCGATTTGGGTTTTTAATTAGACTTGCTGCTTTTGTTCGGTGTTAATTTCTCGCGTTTATTCCTATCCTACCCCTTCATTGTGACCGTTACCCCTCTACTTTCCCCTGTTCTCCTTGCGGCCGCAGGCACTCCCCCCCCCCCCGCCCCGCCACTCTGTATTATATTCATCATGACTACAATCGTATTTCTAACTTAGTTGTATTTTCGCCGTGAAATGCCGAAGAAAAACATTTCACGACGAAATGTACGCGACTAGGATTCGAACCCGGGATCTTCCGTCCGCTGGTTCAGTGGCGAGCACGCTAACCACTAGACCATGACAGCGGGTGTTAATCACTTACTTTAGATTTGGTGTTACTCGATACGTTTTTTTATGATTTGATTTAACATGCTGACCAAAGCACGAATTTGAAGTTTTCTGCACTGAATTATATATTAAATCAGACTATCCGAATAAACACATACTAACAAGGAGAAGGCAGAGCCTGGATGTCGCGAATTGGTTTCTCCTTTCGCGTGGTGAAAGTTGAAGACCTCTGAATTAACGTCGTTTTTTATTTTTGTTCTAATAGGCCTTAGTTGCTGAGATAGCGCGATTTGAAAATTTGGGAGTTTCGGATGGAGCCAAGCAGGTTTCGGCTGGCGCGTAGAGTACGTTGAGCGTTAATGCTTGACACAAGAGCGGCCGTAGCTAACACGGTAAGACGACGGGTTGGCACTTGAAAAGTCACGGTTCGCGTCCCCGTCCTTTTTTTAATTCAATTTTTATTTTATTTTATAATCTCTCATGACTGCATGTGCAGGTAAATAAGAAAATTCGAAAATATGTATTACTAGTTTTATTTATCTATTATATTAAAATAATTAATGTGGTTGCGGTGGTATTGCGTTCATCTTATGTTCGTGGTGTCGTAAGCCTTTGTGCTTCCCTTGCTTTTACGATGGTTTCCTCCCTCCAATTTGTCAGCATACCGATCTGATAGAAGAAGAATCAGAATAATTACCTGCCGCGAAATTTGCAAGTGTGAATTAGATTAATTATTTATTTTTTATACCATATTATTTTGCTTTGTAATTGTGACTTGATTATTAGATTAATTATTTGTTATACAATATTATTTTGCTATGTAATTGTGACTTCATTTTTGGATTAATTATTTTAATATAATAGATAAATAAAACTAGTAATACATATTTTCGAATTTTCTTATTTATCTGCACATGCAAAGTCTTAAAAGAGATTAGAAAGAAAAAAAATTGAATTAATCAAAAAGCACGGGGACGCGAACCATGAACTTTCAGTGCCAGTCCGTCGTATTACCGTACTAGCTACGGCCGCTCTTGTCTCAAGTATCAACGCTCAACGTACTCTACGCGCGAGCCGAAACCGGCTTGGCTCCGTCCGAAATTCCCAAATTTTCAAATCGCGATATCTCAGCAACTAAGGCCTATTGGAACAAAAATAAAAAACGACGTTAATTCGGAGGTCTTCAACTTTCACCCCGCGAAAGGAGAACCCGATTCGCGAGATCCAGGCTCAGCAGTCTCGTTGTAAATCAGAAAATGTACGTGCCTTCGTATTGTAAATGTCCTATTCATTTCTAAATATTCTCCAGTCTATCAGAATCTACATTGTATATATTCAAAACGCTTGTTGTATTTTTCAACTAAGAATATTCATTTTTCTATTAGATGCCTTGAAAAATTGTAGATATTGTATTAATATTCAATTCGTACGTATTACGAAATGTAAAACCGTATGAAATGTAGGTCCGGTATTGAATTTTACAACACTAAAGCCTAAATATTCATTCATATACTAAGTTTTGAAATTTCATTTGCCATAGTATTGTAAAAGTATTTTAAATTTCATATTTCTTTAAACAGTATTTTGTAATATTCAATGTACAAGGTATTGTACTTTTCAACAGAATGAAGTTAAAAATAATAGTCATATTGTGATTTTAAAACTTTTTGTGTAAATATGGAAATCATATACGTTTGTTGCATTAATCAAACAAATATTTGTATGATTATGATGCGCGTTGAAAAACTCATACGCAGCATACTAATATTCAATGTCCCATATATTAAAATGTATACGCATCTATGAAAATTCATTTCCATTACTGAAGTTTCCATTACTGAAGTGCGAATTTGCGTTTCATATTCCGAGTTTAGAAATTTTCAATTGTAAAAGTATAGTAAATTTAATGACTTTTTTTACAGTGCACTTCACAAGAGAAAGCATCCTATTTGTCGAGCTTTCCTGCAGCACAGGGTTTCACTTTTTTCTCTTTTGTGCATGTACATTCCTCTTGGAAGTGATCAAAGGCAATTGGAAGTCATTTAGACTGGTGCAAGTATTTGTTTTTAACATCTGAACCTTACTGACTGATTCGCTTGAACCTATTTTTTTTACTTTTGATTCAGATTTAAGGCATTTACGTTATTGTTCAGTGGTAATTTATTTATTGGTTAATAGTGAACTCCATGATGATAACTAGTAAAAAAAAATCACGAGGACCGTACACATACAAAAGAGAAAAAAAAATTGAAGGGGTCTTCTCACTTTAGGTGCTAAGAAAGGCTATTTTCATGCATTTTTTTAAAAGGTTTATATTGTAGATACTGATATAAAAGTTGTTACATTTAATAAATTTACTTTCGGAATAGGTTTTTTTAAATATTTATTTAAGTCACTATTTATAGACGAACATGGTAGTCAACTGTCCTAAAAAAATTGTAGGTCTGCGCTGTTGATCAAGTCTCGGAGATCAATCATCCGAAGCAAAAAAATCAAACGGTTTTAGATTAAGTATATTAATGGCTATAGCGCGTATCATACGATTTTTGATATATGCAAAAATAACAAAATGGCGGACATTTTTCGAATAAAAAAAACGTTTTTTTCACCATTTTGGCACAAAAAATAGTAAATATCAAAATTTAAAAAATCCTTGATATGCGCTATAGCTATAGTTGTAAAGAATATGTGGTTAAAGTTTCATAAGGATCGGTTCAGTAGTTTCGAAGATTTTATCAACAAGCCGTCGAAAAACGTTGTTTTGAGAAAAACGCGTTTAAAGTTTGTTTGGGTTACATAAATACATAAAAATATTTTATTAAATGTATTTCGAAAGTGTATTTATTTAGTGTAACAACTTTTATATCGATATCTACAATATAAACCTATAAAAAAGTCATGAAAATAGCCTATTTTAGCGTCCAAAGTGAAAAGACCCATTAATGCTTATTTCTCGATAACTAAAAAAGATCGTAGAACATACATAGGAGTCGTTCCGATACGTTTTAATACGAGGCATAGATATTCCTTTCGGATGTCACTTTTCGGGCCACCTTGTACATATATATATATATACATATGTAACTTATTTAAGTATTCATGCGATATTCCCAGCGGGCTCGAGCCACCTGGGTGGCGATTGGGAGCTCGCGCCATCTCGTGTGTGCATTAAATTATCCCGGTGTTGATCCTTCTCGAAGGTTCGTTACTTTTGCACGCGCCCTACAAGGCACACACACACACACAGAGGGAGAGGGAGAGAGAGAGAGAGAGGGAGAGAGAGAGAGAGAGAGAGAGAGAGAGAGAGAGAGAGAGAGAGAGAGACTCACATATATATAATGCTTCTCAAAGAAGAACGAATGCACAGAGAAAGAGATAAAGAGTGAAAAAGGTGGAGAGCGATTGCATTCGAGTCACGGACCACCAAGAGCTCGAGGGCTTCACCTTCGTCTCTTGTACGTCCTTTTACCGCTCTCCGGATTTTCAACAACTTTTACACCTTCATTTCCTGGACATGATTCAAAAGTTGTCCCCGCGAATGCAGGCTTGCGAGCACTGAAACATAAAACACTGATAGCCCTTTGTCCATGGCGATCAGCGAGGATACTAAAGGAACGAAGAATGGAAAACGAGCCAAAAAGGTGCAAGATGCATTGAAACGCGCAATGAACTTTTTAGGTGGAAAACTCTTTTCAACCGAAACCTTTTTTGGCGGATTTGTAGGCAACTAAAATCACCGGCAGGGCTTGTGGGATCTTTATTAGAGGGAAAGAGATCGATTGATTGATTGATTTGTTGATTTATGCCGTGTTTATACCGTAAGGCAAAATCTAACAGAGAATTATATATTGGGTGTACAACTTAATTCGGTCCGTTTTTTTTGCTTAAAATACGCACTTATTTGAATGGTAAAATGAATTAATACATTAATCAAAATATTGTCCATCGCTAGCCACTACTTTTTCCCATCTTTCTGGTAATTTATGAATTCCATCGCGGACAAAACGTTCATCTTTTGAAGCCAAGAATGAATCGAGCCAATTTTTGATACCCTGTTGTGACGTGAAGCGTATTCCAGTCATAGCGTTCTGCATCGATAGAAACAAATGGTAGTCGGAAGGGGCAAGGTCTTGGGCTATAAGGAGGGTGAGCCAGAATTTTCCACCCGCTATTTTCCAAATCGTTTTTATCCACAATAGCAACGTGAGGCCGAGCGTTGTCATGTTGAAAGATTATGGACTCGTGTCTGGTCGCATAGTCTAAACGTTTTTCGGCTATAGCTCGCTTTAAACGGATCAATTGTTGCCTGTAGAAGTCTCCCGTGATGGTCCCACAAGCATTCGGTGGGCTTCAGCTGCACTTTTCTTCCAATTGAAACAGAAAATCAACACTTCCCGCAAATGGTGCTTATTTGGGACGAAATTCGACATTTTCACCGCAGTAAAAATTAGACTTGATGCGCAAAACTCAAAGGTCTGCAAACGATATTTGGTTAAGAGATGTTGATACTTCACGATACAGGAAAAATCAGCTGTTGCCGTCAACCATTTATAGCACCTAGAGCCATCGTTTAAAAACGGACCGAACTAAGGTGTACACCTAAAACATTGTGTACATAATGTCAGGAATAATAACTAGGAATAAACATAAGTTGTAAAGGAATCAAAGATAACTGCAGTGAACGCATTGGAACGCAGTTCGAACAGTAATAAAATATTTATGATAGTAATAAGAAGTAGTAATGAAAGTGATAGTAAAAAAATTAAAAATTTTAAAAATAAGAAATAGAAAAATAAATATATAAGATGAAAATGAAACTGAACTAGAGATAATGTGAGTATCATTAATGCTTTGCGGAGTGGAATACATGCTAAACGATTTGAGAGAGAGAGAGAGAGAGAGAGAGAGAGAGAGAGAGAGAGAGAGAGAGAGAGAGAGAGAGAAAGAGAGAGAGAGAGAAGGTAACTTCCAGACTCATCCAAATTTCACTTCAAAGTTCATTATCCAGATTCATTATTTAGAACGATAATGATCAAAATAATTAAATGAATGTACAAGGGAGAATTTTTGTTGCAGCGATGAAAACTTCTGCTTCGTAATTAATTACGCGTGCGTTGCGAGTACCACTTCGTAAGCGTCGGACTCGAGGGACATTATAGCCATAGAATAATATAGACGAGAGAGAGAGAGAGAGAGAGAGAGAGAGAGAGACCGGAAAGTCGAGGCACAAACGTCAAAGAAATCGCGATGTCCCAAATAGGTATATATATAAAACATATGGCGGAAGAAATAGAGAGATGCACAATAATAGCGAGGCACAGTCACGATGACTAATGAGCTCGCGCGAGCTATCTATCGTCCAGTGCGAGTGGCCAATACATATGTAGAAACTTTCGTGGCATGTTATGTCGCGAGATGCGGAACAAATGACAAAACGAAATATCCATTGAAACCAGCTCGGGTATCGCATTTGCACCTGCGTATCCGAGATCCCTGAGGTCCTTCATAATCCAAATAGGGTGATACGGTTTTCAAAATGCATTCATCCGATTCACTTCAAATTCGGACGCTACAGCGTTTACAACATTTTCTATCATGTGCTCGGTTTATTTTTCCACATGTTTATCCATTTGTCAATAGCAAGTGATTAAAATTGTTTTTCTGTCGAATATCTAACTTTTTTCCACAGCTTACTATTTCCGTTATCATCAAAATAAAAAAAACCATTCGGTCATTCGATCGTTTTATTATTATACTAAAAGTACATTATTTTATTTTTCATTTCGGATCACCCTACTTGCGAGAACCACCTACACCGATGGGTCATGCAACAACGACGGTACTTTGGTTAAATTAAAATAACTTCATACTTCATCAATATTTTCCAATTAAAAAAAAAACTCAATCACGCCAAGTCTATGTATTAATTGTGTATAAATTCCAGATGTCGTTATCCTAATACGCTCGTCCGAAAAAAATAACGAAAAAATCGACCTGTTTTTAGGCCCCGATCTCACGCAGGCCCGTTAAAACGGAAAACGCATTTCTCAGGCTCTACTTGACAGATTCAGATGAAACTTCTCTATCGGGAATTTCTGGAAGCTTTCATTCTCAGATAGGACACGTTTAGTTAAACTTTGCTCAGGAAGACACATTTTCAAAAATAATCATGTCACAGCATCGTCTTTTAACCGTATCTGCTGAACATTCTGCAAAAACGAATGCACATACTATGATACGATTTTATAATATCAGTAACATTACTATTGTTATCACGTACATTGTATTATTTACTAATTATTGACTAGTTTTCTTACTAATTATTGCCTAGTTTTCTTACTCATTATTGACATTTGCATTACTACTATTGTTGCTGTTATTTTTATACATTGCGTTAAAATATAATTTCTACTTACATTTTCGCGCAGAGTGAATGATGTCACAGTACGTCTTTCAAGCGTACCTGCTGAACATTCTGCAAAAACGAATGTACAGACATTCGTTTTTGCAGAATGATACAATTTTATAATAGTACAATAATAATACAATTTATAATAATACAATAATAATACAATATAATAATACAATTTTGCAATACAATTATAATACAATATAATAATACAATTATAATACAATATAATAATACAATTTTGCAGAATGATACAATTTTATATCAGTTATTTTTCTAATATTTTAATGTACATTGTATTATTCGCTAATTATTGACTAGTTTTCTTACTAATTATCGACTAGTTTTCTTGCTAATTATTGACATTTGCATTACTACTATTCTTGCTGTTATTTTTATACATTGCGTTGAAATATAATTTCTACTTACATTTTCGCGCAGAGGGAACCACCCATACGCGACGCTTATAAAATACACGCGAAAGGGCACAACCTAGCCTAAAAAGGGTAGCCGAGGTGAGCGAGAGGGAGAGTTCAAGAAAATTCTTTGTTCGTTACAATTGCGACAGGTATACAGTGTGTGCGGTGTGTGTGTGCGGGTGTGTGTGGGTGTGTGTTTGTGTGTGTAACGAAGCCGAAACCATACGTCAAGGTAGAGCGACTTCGGAACGAGTGAATAATTCGCGAACATGCGCGGCGAAGGACGTGCGCGATTCTCTCTCTCTCTCTCTCTCTCTCTCTCTCTCTCTCTCTCTCTCTCTCTCTCTCTCTCTCCCCCTCTCGTCGTGCGACTTTTTTATACTCTGGAAATCATTCTGCCGCGCGTAGTAAAAACCAGAACCGTGGGCTGGGGCAAGGGGAGAAAAAAGTTAAGCAGAAACCTTTCTCTCTCTCTCTTGGTCCTTCTTCATTCGCATTTATACGGTATGTAATATATGTGTGTGTGTGTGCGAGGCAAACGTCAAAGATGTTCGCCGACAACGAGGATCAAAAACGTCGAGGAGGGTAAAGCAGCAGCGGGCCGAGGTGGGGGGGGGGGGGTGGAGTAGGTGAGGAAAGGAGCCGCGTATAAGAGGCGAATTTGCGTGGTATGGGAGAGGGGGAGGCCGGGAGGCAAAACGGGCGCGAGCTCTCGCAGCCACAAATCCGCGAGGTACATACGCAGCCTCGTTGGGCCCTGATTTACGACTGCGTCCACTTTTTTTTCGTTCCTTTTTTTTCGCGAGAAATAAACAGCGAGGGAGAAAAGGAAAGAGAAAGAGAGAAAAAGCGTCGTACGGTATATAGGGTGTATCGAGTATCAAATGGAATGTGTGTGTTGTATACGTGTGTCCGCGCGAGGATCAAGAGAGGAAGGAGAACGGCGGCCAAGGGCCTAATTAAAGGTCCACACGAACCACCCCCCCCCTGCCCTCTTGGGCCTCCAAGCCGATCGCGCTGGACCGACGAGAGCGAGTGCGCAAAACTGTACACACAAATATAGACATATAGCGTTAGCCCCGGGATGGCGAGCGAGAGAGGGGAGAAGGGAGCTTGTCCGGCAACTCCTTCTCACGATTGAGTCATCCGGCGAAGCGCACGGCCAGGACCACCTGGCGAGGAAGAGCCCGGCGATCTATCTAACGATACCACGCATCATCCTTTGCCGCGCCCCGCCTACCCGTATATCGTACTTTTTTCCTTTCTTCTCTCTCTCTCTCTCTCTCTCTCTCTCTCTCTCTCTCTCTCGGTCTCTTTTCTCGTCCTTTTTTATCGCTCGCCTTATACTCCTCGCTTCCATCTTGCGATAACGAGAGTACTAGATTGCTGGCGGCGAACGCGAGCTTTTTGAGGCTCCGATTCGAAGAGAGATATCAGGCAGCATCTTCTTGCACGCCAGTTTCGTGGTCACGCATATACGCATATAAAAGGCAGTTTAGGACCGTAACCTCTCTTTTTCAATCCCCCCCCCCCCCTCTGTACCTCTCTGGTCACTGTACTTTTATTTCTTTTCTTCGGTGAACATCGACTTTTCGTCACAGACTACGCGGCCTTTTTTTCACGTGGTTTCTGGCTTTGTAAGGTGGGGTGAGGGAGAACGAGAGAGGGAGAGAGAGAGAGAGAGAGAGAGAGAGAGAGAGAGAGAGAGAGAGAGAGAGAGAGAGGAAGAGATTGATTGATTAGTTCATTGATACTTTCCTTCTCGCCAGATTATGCCATGAGCCACGTGTAATTAAATCTGTATAAACTTAACAGAATCGGATAAGGCTTCGTACGTAAAACTGAACACGTAAATGATAATGACCAATTCAGAAGTGAAAGGTTATATAATAATTCACGTTGCATTACATATTACTTATTATAACATCAATGATGACAATACTAAGAAATCTCATATTAATAATAGTAATGATAATAAAATTCGTAACAATAATCGCAATGAGAGAGCGAGAGAGGAGAGAGATTGAATTAGATTAGGTTCATTAATGCGCAGGACAAAGAGGTCATTTGGCATACGAAAACCTCATTTACAAAAAAAAATACACAAAATGAAATAAGGTCAATACCAAACAAAAGAAAAAGAAAATGTGATTCTATATAATAAAAACAAAAACAACGAGAAAGAGAGAGAGCGAGAGAGAGAGAGAGAGAGAGAGAGAGAGAGAGCCCTGATATTAGAATAACGACCGATATTTTAAAACGAAAAAAAAAAATAACAGGTGAAAGGTGTACGAGTTGATTCCATGAGGTACGATGATCATTTTCGATAGCGACAATGTTTGGTAAAACATAGCCCCTCACCCCCCCCCCCCCCCCCACCCGCGTTGTGAATTCATGATGGCGGTATGAGCGACGCACTTGTTTTTATGGAAAAACACAAAAATTGTGAGTTGTTGATCTAACAAGGAACATCCCTCAGGTGTCGATCTTCGATTTTGTTGAAACTTGTATGTTATGAAGCATTAAAAACTAAGCGACGCGTATTTTTTTTATCGGCTGAAAAACGGTTTTAAGTGTTGAAACCAGCTCTCGAAGAAGACAACCGATCAGAATGAAACAAAAACGAAAATTCTTCTAATCCGGAGCGATGAAAAATCCACTAGAAAGTTATCGCAAAAAAAAATAAGGGGCGAATCACCCCTAGTCGAGGGCTGCTTGCACCCCTTAAAACCGTTTTTCCGACGATAAAGAAAACACGCGCGCTTAGTTTTCAATGCTTCATAACATATTTAAGTTTCAACAAAATCGAAGGACGACACCTAAGGGGTGTTCCCTGTAAGACAAGGTTGACTTTAAGCTCAGGTAACTTTTATTGTGTACTGTCAGTTGCAATCATTGTTGTGTGTGTGGCTTTATAATATGCTCAATTGCGGTTTTGGTTTTCGTGGTAACAGTGGAATACTTATACATTGTGGTACCGAGCAATGAATGAAAAAGTTGAGTTTGGGGCAAGATGATTCCCTTCTAGGGGACAATTGTATACGTGATGATCCCTAGGGATCTTCTTGTACACAAATAACGTACCTACTTTATTTTTGTTGAATAGATTGTCTATTTATGTTCAAACTACGCTACTAATGTATAAATGAGCTCACAAAGAATAGTTGATACACCCAAGTGATTCAAGACTGGCTGTAAAAGACTGGTTTAGTTGAATTCTAGTTGGGTGAGACGAAACTTGTAACATAAAGGGAATTTAACTTGTAAGTTCAGTTAATGCTGTATAGCTATTATTAATATATATAAACGTGTTGCAAACTGGAGCAAATTTTTATTTATATTTACCTAATTTATCCTAAATTGAACCAAAACAAAACCAAAATAGGGGCATACTCTATTGTCCATAGTTTAGGGATCATCTTGAACACCAGGGTATCCAAGATAATCGTCATGTGAGATTTTAAAAAAGGCAATCTTTTCATTGAAACTCTAATAAATTGAATATTTCGATTATGCCAATTCGTAAGATAGATAAATATGCCAGTAGTAACGGCTTTCAGATCTTGATTATGTTGAATATCGTTGAAATTACGAGCTTTCTTCTTTGAGGGGGATCATCTCGTACACCTTTCCCCTACCTCTATCCCTTTCCCCTCACCTTGTAAAAAACCAATTCTCCTTCCTTATTCATCAGAAGTTATGCGCAGAATCGGTTCTTCCATCGTCGGATCGTTTAAAAATAGTTTTGCCAGGACGTCGACAGGCATCGCATTAATTTTGCGTTTCTCGATACCTCTTGCAGTACTCGTTATCAAGATTGTTTCAATTCGTCAATCGTCGAATGTAGAACTCTAATAGTTTTATTCGGGTTTCCAGTAGTATTCAACAGAGTTTGGTCAGACAGGCATATACTGCACATTATATATATATATATATATATATATATATATATATATATATACCAGGTGTGTAAGTATGAAACCGGAATTTTTGTACAGAAAAAACACGTTTATTGTAATGATATGATACAAAGTAACTTATTCAAAGTATTGTCCGTCGCTATCTATACATTTTTCCCATCTTTCTGGCAATTTGCGGATTCCGCGCCAAAAGAACTGTTGCTCTTTTGAGGCAAACCAGTCATCGAGCCATTTTCGTACATCTTTGTAAGAAGTAAAGCGCTGCTCAGCAAGTGCGTGTCCCATCGATGCAAACAAGTAGTAATCGGATGAGACAAGGTCCGGTGAGTAAGGCGCGTGCTGAAGAATCTCCCAACGGAACGACTCTATCGTTTCCTGGACCTGTTTTGCTTTGTGTGCTGGTGCATTGTCATGCAGCAAAATCACCTTGTGTTGTTTTTGTTGGTATTCTGGTCGTTTTTCACGCAAAACTCGATCCAAATCGGTCATTTGTTGTCGGTAGCGTTGAGTATTGACAGTTTCCCCAGGTTTCAGCAGCTCGTAGTAGATTACGCCCTTCTGATCCCACCAAACACACAGCATTGTCTTTCGTCCGTAGCGGTTTGGTCTTGTCGTCGATGTTGATGGTTCAACCGGAGTAACCCATGACTATTTGCGCTTAGGATTCTCGAAATATATCCACTTTTCATCGCCAGTCACAATTCGATGGAGAAATGACTTTCTTTTGAACCTGGCGAGCAGCATTTCGCATGATGTTTTGCGGTTTTCCTGCTGTCTTTCGTTGAGTTCATGTGGAATCCATTTCCCCACCTTTTATATCTTTCCCATGGCTTTTAACCGAAAGGAGATGGCTTCTCGGGTCACCTTTAATTGATCCGCCAGTTGTTGTTGTGTTTGAGCGTCGTCTTCGTCCAACAAGGCTTGCAGGTCAGCGTCTTCAAACTTTTTCGGTGGTCTTCCACGTTCTTCGTTCCTCACGTCAAAATCGCCACTTTTGAACCGTTTGAACCACTCGAAACACTGTGTTT
Source organism: Ophion slaviceki (assembly GCA_944452715.1). Classification (NCBI taxonomy): domain Eukaryota; kingdom Metazoa; phylum Arthropoda; class Insecta; order Hymenoptera; family Ichneumonidae; genus Ophion; species Ophion slaviceki. The sequence goes on from OX101790.1 coordinate 13,168,399, forward strand.
TACCGAGAGCATGCTCACCAAACGCCTCCACAAGCATTCGATGCGATTCGGCTGCGGTTTTCTTCAGATGAAAACAGAAAAGTAGTGCTGTCCGCAAATTGTAATTTGTTGGCACAAAACTCGACATGTTTATCTCTAATAAACTAATGCTACTGAATGAAACTCGTGTTATTGTGAGTTGGAAATCTTTGTCGGATATCCAGACAATAACAAGACACCGCTGACGTGATGTGTCGGTAACTGCATCGACATCTAGCGCCACCTATGGGCAAATTCCGGTTTCATACTTACACACCTGGTATATATATATATATATATATATATAATAAAAGAAATTGTGATATTAAATACGTTTGACATCGGGTATCGTTCTCACGACAGCTAATTCTCATACTCAACAATATGCAAAACGCAACGTCCCTGAAATCACCTGTAAATAAATGTCAACATATTTTAATAAAGACGATTACAAAGACCGTGCTGTTACTAAAATCAACGATGGGATGGAAAAAAGCTTTGAGGATCGTCCCCAAATCAGCCGGATGTCCCGATAGCCAACGTTACATTGATATAACGGCTTCAAAATATCCTTTTTCCTCCACATACGTATATTGTTACTGAAATCGTGCGATCTTTTTTTTTCTCATCCCCTCTTTTGCTCTTGCTACGATACAAGAATAATTGGAGTCTATATAATGGCAATGTGTCGTGGTACGAGTAAGGAGTAGCGCAAAGTGGTTGAGGAGAGGCGGGCGGGCGCGTACTGTATAAGTACAAGACTCGTACACTCAGATATATATACATATATATATATATATATATGGGTACACGGAGATACATACGTGAGATCGCGCACTCGAACGATCGAGAGCGTGTGGCTTTTTACTAAAGGAGATTTACAGATTGCACACCTGTGCGTTGCCGCGAGCCGAGGAAAAGACCTCACCTGTCGACCAACCGGTCCCCATTGACTTTTTCTTTATTCAGCCCTTTCCTTCCCCCGCTCTTCTTATGTTGCCTCTCTCTCTCTCTCACTCTCTGTCTGTCCACTCTCTTTTTGATCTCAGGTGGACGTGTATGCATTGGTATTTATATATATATATATATATATATATATATATATATATATATATATATATATATATATATATATATATATATATACGCATACGACGACACAGAACTGCTCGCGAACTCCTTTCTCCTCCTCGAGCGCATATATGAGATACGCCAACTCGATAAGAGAAGCGGGAGAGACCTCCAACACTATATTTCACGTACGTAAACGTGACCAGAGTTTTACAGCTTATATATAATGTTTTTGCATGTGTATGTGTGTGTATGTCTGGAGAATCGTATATTTTCTCGTCTTTCTCACGCGTATCCTTCGGCTAAATATAGAACGGTTACTATTTCGCGTGGAATTGAATCGCGAACGGGGGGCCTTACTATGCTTGTACGGTCAAAGTTTCGATGAGGAATTAACCCGTAACGAACGGATCGAGACTACGATAGGCTCGTTGATTGAACTGTCTTGGTTTTAACGATCATGTGGAAGTTTGCATCACTCCAATGCGATGAAGTTTTTCGTCTTGTAATCACTCAATAGTTTGATTCACCCAATTAATTATTATTTTTTCATCTTTATCGAGGATCCAGGATCTGAGTTTGCAAAAAACAAAGATTTTGGTAAGTAATGGCAATGCAGAGAAACGAAAAAGTTAAAACGAAACGTGAAAAAGAATTTTTGCTGCGATCCAACGATACGAGACACTTATAATGCTTATTGACATTATCGGAAAATCATCGTAGTGGTACGCGTCGGGAAATTCACCGTCGAAACCCAAATTCACATGAGAAAAAATAACAAACTTTTACCGAAATGTCCGAAATAGATTTCTCCTGTTGATTATTTTCCCCTCTTTTTGTTTCACAAAGAAACGACGAATCGCGGATAAATCGTTCGGTCAAAATTCGCGACTCAAGGGTGGGGGGTAAGGTTAGTTCGCTATAGAAAAGCATATTTGCGATCATTTTTTAACCACACAGTTAATATATATTTATTTATGTTATTAGTATATAATAAAAGGACATTTGAAGAATATTATGTAAAATTTTCATGAATAATTATGCAGAAATGAGCCATTGACAGCAAATTTTTGCAGACGCCTAAAAAAAAGTTACATTGCGGTAAACCGCATAACTCATCACTGGATATGTACATGAAGTTTGCATCGTTGCTATCCAACGGTTTCGTTTTTTTTTCGATTTTGTTTGGTTGGTCCCGGTGGCCGTAAATATTTTTTATTCATTTTACCATATTTTTTTAGCAACTAGAGCCAAACTGACCAAGAAAAAATAGGAAATTACAAAATCGAAAAAAAAAATGAAACCGTTGGATAGCAATGATGCAAACTTCATGTACATTCACTGGATCAACTGAAATTAAATAAAACCAAAAAGATGTTGTGATGATTAGTTGATAAGTTCCTTAAGGTACCGCTGTCGGGTATTTTTTTCATCGATTTTTCATTTTTGGTTACACTTAGAAGTCAAAATACCGATTTTTCATTCTAAAAATCGGAAATTTTGTTATTGTAAAATAAATTAAAATTGCAAAAAATAATAAAAACTCGACAGCGTTACCTCGTAATTCATGTGTAAAATTTAAAAAGGATCGGTGCGGTATATTTTGAGCTAGGGAGTTCACCGATTTTGAAAATGCTAAGTGTGATAAAAACGCATTTGAAAGTATCAAAGATTTCTACACTAGAAAATAAAAAATTAAACATCAATAAACGATTGTTTTTTTTTTCATATTCTTACACAGAATCATCGATGCCAGGCCCATAAAGCATTTATATGACAAAACGGAACACCAAAAAAATACCTTACCCCCCCCCCCCCACCCCTATGTGTTAAGCGCAAAGATTAAACGGAAGCCGCGCGCGGTACACGAACAAAATGGAGCTCGGAGGTTTTTCCGATAATTGTGGGACGACGAACGATTGGCTCGGTCGATTATCCTTCGTTCAGGATGAAACGAGTGAAAAAAAACCAAGATAAAAGACATGAAAACCAAAGCTCTCTCACGCGTTACGGGTTACCTCGATTCCTACTCGACACGCGCGCGCGCGTCATCCCCGTGCTCGTATGGAACCGAGACTTAAAGACACGTGTGTGAGTATATACATATATACGTATATACGTATGCTGGAATCGAGCTCTCTTCTGAGAAAGCTCGATTCGAACCGGCACGTCCGAGGAACGAGCGCTCGGGATAAAAAGGTCCAAAAATGGAGGAAAAAAGAGAGCATCGAAGGTGGAAGGAGATGAGAGAACGATCTCCAAGGTGGCACGATTGCGCGAGACCGCAAAGATCCCCAATTATGTTTATATATACACACATATGTGTACATATCGGTGAGAACGAAACTCACGAAAAGTGGACGAAATTTTAACGATCCCGAGCACTCAGGGCAAATTATCGCCCTCGAGCCAATTATATATACGAAGACGGAGTCGATGTCAGTATACACTAGTATGTATCGTTACGGCGAGTGAGCCATTTCTCTCACTCCCTCGCTCTCTTCGATTTTCTCAAAGAAACCGAGCCGACTAGCCCGGGGGGCTTTTCAACGTCGGTGGGGTCTCCCACGTCTTGAAACGTACATGTATATATATATATATATATATATATATATATATATATATATATATATATATATATATACACATATACATATACATATATATAAAGCCACACACACGTGTGTATATGTTGTATATAGTAGATTCAAGTCTTCAGAGGTAGTGAAAAAGAGAGGGAGGGAGACCGAGCGGACTCATACATGGGATTCCCGTCTCTCGTGCTGGCTTTTTTATTATTCTTCCTCTTCCTCCTCTCCTTCTTGACGTTGCAAATGGAATTTCGACTTTGTACATTGAGAATTTTTGGGAACCATTCATGTATGGATTTTCAATGCGAACGACAACAGCCTTTCTCGGCAATGTCCTCTACAGCGGAAGGACGCGCGTCTTTTTTGTTTAAGAAACAAAAACCCAACCCGGTATCGGTGCAACAAATTGAAAAACAATGGGGTTGAAGTTCACATCGTTGGAATGCAACGTGAATTGTTTTCGATTTTTTATTTTCATTGCCATCCAAAGTCATATTTTGCAGACTTAGGTTGTAGATAGCTTAAGGCGTTAGACCACAGTAACGGGTATAAAAACATGTGCGAATTTAACAATTTTTTTCGTATGAAAAAGTGTTTCACTCATAAAATTAATTACATATCTATTTAGTATGAATATCAAGCTGTTCGAATTTTTTTTATTTCGACGTACAAAATGGCCGACTACTAATATTTTCTTTTGTTATCTTTTTTTAGGCGCTCAGCGGCGTGACATTTAGCATCTACCATTTTTGAGCTAAAACAAAAAACGAAAATTCCCGTCAATCTACATTAGAATACCTGGAGAAGTACGTACGGAATTCAAAAAATATTGTTTTATTCAAAAGTTGTAGGTATTTGAACCTAAGAAATGAATTTCCAGTGAAAAATTTCGTTTTAACTGCTCATAAACTGTTCATAAAATGAAAAGTTTTCGATTAATCAGAAATTCCGTACATACTTCTCTGCGAAATGCAATTAGGAAGATAACTTTTAAATTTGAAGTAAATCGAGTGAACATTGTTGAAGTTATTTGCCACGCCAATTGGAAAAAAAGCTGTTTCGAGAAGTTTCGAGTAGTCGGCCATTTTGTACATCGAAATATATATATATATATATATATATATATATATATATATATATATATATATATATATATATATATATATATATATTCTAACAGCTTGATATTCATACTAAATAGATGTGTAATTAATTTTGTGAGTGGATCACTTTTTCATGCGAATTTTTTTTTAATTCGCACATGTTTTATACCCGTTACTGTGGCCTAAGGCCTTAATAAAGATTATTTTACCTATCTCTAATCTATCTATGTAAAATCTACCAATGGAATTGCGGGCAATTAAAAAGGAATCATTATTTTTGCATTTCAACGATGCAAACTTCATCGTCATGAACAACATTTCTCCGTCTGTTTGCCCATCTCTTTTTCTCTCTCTCACACACACACACACACCCCTCCCCCTCTCTCTGATTCCGTCGTGACCGCTACTGTCGCTATTTCCCTCGAACCCGCGCGTGTGCCCGTCTCACGTGTCACTTTGGGAAGTAGTAGCAGTAGTGCCGGAGCGGCCACCAGTCAGCTCGTCGCTGTCACCACCACGCGCTCACTCCAGGAAACGCACGAGCATGTAACGAGGAGACGCGAAAACTTCAAATTTATACATGACTCTTTACTTTCTCTTATTTATATTCTTTTAGTATCCGTGTGTGTGCGTGTGCGGGTATGTCTGGGTATGACGCGAGTGCCGCGAATGGCAAGAGAGAAGAGCGTGAGACTCGCTGAACGGAGAAGAGAGAAAGAAAGGAGAAGGCGTACGGGTCGCGGGCGATATCGTTGCAAAAAATTCTGAGAATTGGGTCCCACAACCGTTGCTAAAAATAAAATCCCATCCGGGAGCGACGATTATGTGTGCGGTCCGAAAAATAAAGGGTACGGTGAAGGAGAGAGATCGAGAAAGAGAGAAAGGGAGATATGTAAGACGACGATAAAGCGCACTGCCCAAAAGAATTTAATTTATTTTTCTTTTATGTGAAGAAAAGATTTGGGATTACTGAACCCACACAGCCTGTTCATAGATCTTGGAATTGGCAGTAAACACATTTTATGCATTATACGATCATCACTCAAATAGAGAAATTAATGCTTCGGATCAATTGGGCGATTGGCAACACTGTGAACCTGTCCATGGAATCGAGGCAAAACGGCGAGAATTATCTAGCTTTTTTCGTTTTTGAAATTAGAATCGATCTGTTTGTTTCGTAGTTTCCACGCTGCCAAAGAATGTGATTTGTCTCCTATTCGTTCTTTCTGCGATCGCCCATAGCAGATGTGATAATCTCAAATCTGTTCAGGCTCTGTCTTGAAGATTATTGACTTTGATGATGTATTGATCATCTATCGATCGCAGTAACAGCTCCTCTAGAAAGTTTAGAGTAGAAAAAACCATGGCCGTTGTTTTGATTATACTACTTTTTAAACTAATTTTTTCCTTCAGTTACTGCGGATGTTAAGTACCATTGGTGGAATTCGATTCTTCTTTATGTCTTCCAAAAAGTATTGAAGCCCATGTTCTAAATTAGTAGTTGAGTGTCTCTCCACGAAATGCTACCTACTTTTGCTGCAGTATCAGGTAGCTCATTGAATTTGATTCCCCGATGAGCAGGCACCCAAAAGAACTGGACATTTTTATCCTGTTTTTCTAAATCTTTCAGAGTTTCGCTTATCATGTCTACACTTATAAACGGAAGAGTCTGTCGGTTTGCCTGTACCCCATAAACTTCGCCAGTGTGTTTTTCCTGGTGCAGGTTTTAAGCTACGTATCATCACTGTAGGCTATCGGGGGAGGGGGGAGGGGGGGGCAGAGCAGTGAATAAAATGGTGAGACACGTAAAATTGACCGTGTCTCGAGCGACCCGTGCCACCCTGCGTTCGACCTGCATCTGAGCGGAGCCGGGTACGGCAGCTCGGTAGCATTAAATGAGACCTTTTTGTATCTTGGGAGAGTTTGCGAGGGATGCCAATACACTCTTGGCATTAGAGAAAATATAAAACTTTTTCGCATCTGCACTCTTAATAATCTCTAGGACGCCCATTGTGGCCATAGTATCGGCGGTGAATATTAAAGTATACTTTGAAGATCTGAACGTCGTTGTTTTCAGCCCTAATCGTCGAGAAATCAACAAAAGTTTGATTTTGCAATCTCCTTGAACATGAATCAAATTCATTAGTGCAATCTTCCATTGCTTGGATATCCTTCCCTTACAGCACGGAAACTACCGGCCTAGAGGAGAAGGAACCATAGTCAAAATTAAAGCAAAGCGGTTTCGAGGATTGCACGATTAGGTGGCTAATCTTTTATTGTTCTCGAAAAGTTTCTATAATTAGTGGAACAGGCGTCTTGTGAATCACTACAGGATTTTCGATAGCTTCACTAAGGGTAATTCGCAGTGCTTTATATTGTACTTTGTCAAGTTTTAACCATTGATTTTTATTTCAACCGTGAAATAGTAAGGCACCGTATTCACTACAATAGCCTATTCAAGCCATGTATAATCTCACTAACAGGATTGGGACTGCTCCAGCATTTTTTAATCATTGACGAAATTTGACGCCTCCAATCGAAATTCGCTCGCTAATACAAGCCCGACATATTTTACTTGGATTGATCAATTTGTTCGAAAATTGTTGACTCTGATAGACTATTAGGCCTGTAACTTTTTATTACTAGAGATGCATAAATTGGTATTTCCGGCGCTATTTTGAAACCACTTTCGTCAAAAAAGTTATTCAGCAGAGATACAGAATTTTCGATCTCACTGTTGGCATGTTGTGTTTGCCGGGCCTCTGCATATATCGCGACGTCATCGGCAAACTGAATAATTTTGCGTTGGTTTGCAATAGTCAATTCTAAATCTATATGTATGGCATAGAAAATGGCACCATAACATTTTATCCAACTGTTCAAATCTAACAAAAAGTTGCCTAGCTGATACCAAATTGTAACCTAAAGTCATTAATTGTGGTGGACTGCTAGACTCTGTAACGAAATATCTGCCAAAACATTATCACACGCACTTCAAGTGTCTATGAAGAGAGCTGCAACAAGCTTATTGTTGTTGAAAGCTTTCAGTATATCCGTATTTAGTATAGCCAGGTTGTCAATGCATGGTTTCGACCGCCTGAACGCTAATCGAGAGGCCGGTAGTTCCTTATGAAATTCAAAACACTAGTTAAGACCAAAATGTATCGTCCCTCCGAAAACCTTTAGAAGGCACCGAGCTAAACAAATGGGTCTCATTTTAATACTAGCACTCTTTTAGATTAACAGAAATGATAGATTTACTCCACTCAGTAGAGAAGTTACCAGATTTATAGATATCATTTTATAGCTGAGGCAAAATCTTACGTACTTCGTTTAGAAATCTCGAAATAATTTGATAATCGATGCTATTATTTCCCGGGCTCAACTTTGACTCGACATTGAATAGTGTAAAATTTAGTCCTTCTTAAGAGTAAGATAGAACAATTACGGGGTGACCTCCCTCAGCAAAATCAGGCGGTTTAACTTCCGTCCAACTTGAGCAAAGGGAACCGCGTGCTTTTTCAACATTTTTTATCCTTTCTTCGTTCCTTTCAATACAACAATAGGGTTCGTATCTTGAGTCAATGTTTCACTGATTACTCAAAGCTACCTCTTTTGATGTTTTTCAAACCACCTCTACGTTCCCAAGTAATTTGTAAAAACATTTGATGTGATTACTCTCGTAGGCTTTCATTTGTCTCATCTATCTGGCGGTATTTATTGGCTTTGACGTGAAGTTCTCTCGTTCTTCATGTTCTCTTCAGTAAAACTGATACGTCTGGGATCATTAAAAGAGCTATATCAGTAGTTCTCGAACTTCTTCTCGCGACTCCAAAGGTGCTGACTCGTCGTTAACCGCGTTTTGGTTGAGTCCGAGATCCTTCGATCTGAAGCATCTCTTGGTTGTATCATGATGGCAGTATTGTTCGGTCGGTGACTCGCCGCAATCTGGGTCCGCGAAGGCATGCTGCATTCGGTGTGATTGTGGTTCTCTTCAGTATATTTCTCCCCTTTTGTTATCCAGCCAAACATCGAAAATCTTGTTGATGTCGCGCTGAACAGTGTGATCCTGATTGTACTTCGATCGTCCTACGAACTGCGGCATATGGCAAATATTTTGGGCCAAGGTATTTTTGGTCTACGGTTTGGTGACTGCCGCCGAAATTTACGCAAGCGGGGATTTTCACATCGGTTCTTTTAACTGTGTTTTTCCTTCGAACATTAACGGCAACGCTCTACTCAGAAGCAAAATTTTCTTATATGGCCAATCCCTCCGCAGTGATAACACTGTTTTGCCGGCGGTAGGTAGGGATCAATACCGAGTATAACTCGCCAGCATTTGACCTTCTCGAGGATTTCACGATGTTTAATCTCAACAGACACTGACCGTGATTCGCGACTCTCTCTCTCTATACGTCCGTCAACAACGACTCGCTTGTTTCGACGAAAAGCAATCCAATAATGTTGCTGCTTACTAAATTCTCGAAGTTTATTTCGTTATTTTGTTTTTTCTCGAATCTTACCATGACGGCTTCTTTGATTACGCTCTTATATAGCTGCAGTTGTCGTAGTCTGTCCTCTGCTGACTCTTCTTTCCTTCCTTCGTCTCTTTGATGCTTTCTTTCCCATTTTCTTTCTACTTCGTCTGTTGTACGTGAACTTAGCAGAAAACACGGTGTTTTGTCGTCATTTAATTGGATTGGAATTCCCATAGGATCAACATTGTTTCTATTATCTAAGCTGTTGTCTTCCTCTGTTAGCGTAGCTCCACCAATGGCGGAACCACCTGCTGACGCTACTCTTAGGGTTGGAAAAATCCAATATATCCTCATGAAAAGGGTTTCTTGCCCGTTCTATTATTACACTTTATTTCTGCCTTTCAACGAAACTGGTTTGAATAATGCCTCCGTGATTTGAATACAGAAAGCAGCGAGACTTTATTCTATAATCGATAAAGCAATCGATCATCGACCGCTCTCGTCGGCGGTTGCCTCGCCATCTGTCCGAGAGAAGCGAGGCGAGATACGTGTGCTGCCGCCTTGTGGTCTGCGTTTGTGTTATTTCAGCTCGGACTATGCTCGAGCGGAAGCGAAGACACTCGTGTGTACACTCATTGGAATACATACATTTTATTCGTATATACAAGGCGGTCCGAAAAGTGACGTCCAAAAGGAAAATCTAGATGCCTCGTATTAATACATATCCGAACCACCCCCTCATATGTTCTACGATAATTTTCACTTTTCGAGATAAAAAGCTTTTTTTCGAGTTTTCCTGTACCACAGGTTTTTCTTTCTTTCTTTTTTCTGTTTGTACTTTCCTCTTGGAAGTTTTCAAAAGTAATTTGCAGTCATTCAGACTAGTGTAAGTATTCCTTTTTCCATCTGAACATTGTGGACTAATCAGCTCAAATCTATTTTTTAACTCGTGATCAAGAACTTTAGGCATCAAGGCGTTTACGGTAGTGTTCAGTTGGTAATTTATTTATTGCTTAACCGCGCACTTCGTAATGATAACACAATTTTTAAAAATAGCGGGATAGCACACACTTAAAGAGTGAAATATTAAAAAATGATTTTTTCATGAAAACTAAAAATGATTGTAGATCATACGTGGGGGTGATTCGGATAGGTATTGATACAAAGCATCTAGATTCTCTTTTCGGGCCACCCTGTATATATATACATAAACACACGTAGGTGTGCATGCATACACGTTTACGTATACACCTATTTTGCCGGGGCCAAGACATATAAGCACGTGAGACAGAAAGATTGAGAGAGAGAGAGAGAGAGAGAGAGAGAGAGAGAGAGAGAGAGAAGTATAAGATAAAAAGGACGAGTAGAAGGAGGATGAGGCTGCTGGGATGGCCAGTGGTTAATGAAGTTGTCGGTTGAGGACGTTTACAGCTGTGGGGGACCTACCTGCGTGTGGTCCATTCACCATGGCTGGCCAGCCCAAGTGAGCAACAGGTTGCACAAACACACACACGCAGAATCCACTGGAGAGTAAAACATCCCGTCTGTATTTTCAAGTTCTCTTGATCTCCATGCCTATATATATGTACATATATATATAATTCGTGTGTGTACATATTTCCCGCTGTTTCCCCTTCCTCTTCTTCGTTGAGCAACGCTGAAAGACTGGTTAGAAGAGCTGCGTTTTACACCCCCTCCCTGCCCACGGTTCCTCAGTGTTTGCTCGCCAAAGATTGCTTTTTTTCTTTTCTTTCATCTTCTCTACTCTTTGGTAGCTTGTAATTGAGAGGTTGGATGGGATATTGCCTCGAGTACACTCTTACGCCTTTTTTTCCGTATACAAGTCGAGCGCAAAGAGGAACTTGGCCCGTAGATGTTAGAACAGTTTCAGCATTTTACGCAACCGCGAGCTATATAAAAAAAAACGGATTATTTTCTGGAGATCAAACAAGATCGGACTGTGTAAAAGTAAAGTGTTCACTAAAGAGGGGGTGGGGGGGATGCCAATGAGAGTGGTACGAAAAATGGTTTAATTAAGGTTCTACTTTCTCTCTGTCTGTCTCTCTCTCGCGCTCTCTATTTGTCTTGATGACTTGAGTCGGCCTAATGACTGGACATAATCATGAAAATAAATCAATCAATTTCTCACTACGTATTTCCGGTAGTCTATGGTAACTTTTTACGGCTTCGTAGCCAAACGCGGAACCGCTCATAACTTTGTTATATCCGTCTGTCACAGCCTCAGAGTTTCTACGGTTGAAAAGCTATATGCGTCCAATTTAACAGATGCTTCCGCTGGGGATCTTAATTAATATATAGGCAAATCGAGTGTGGGGTCATTGGACAGGTTATTCGAAATTAAAGTGCCACTTACCATTTTTTTGTGAGCCTATTTAGCCAAATGTCGATTCTTCAATGTGATAAGTAACATGTCCTTTCCACTTTATAGCTACCGAATTGAAAAATCTAAAAACATTCTAGGTACCAGCATTTCATTGGAACTTGCGATTGGAATTATTTCAGTTGACTTACAACAACAAATTCAGGCGATATGGACAACCAAAAGACCGCTAAGTTGACTTGATGGAAACTCCGTAAGAGGACTGTACCAATAACTTTGTCGCGTGTTGTTTGAAGCCTCGTTAATGAAGTATCAAAGAAAGGGCCCTTCTCACTTCACCCCTCCTGAACAAGACTAGAATATTGCGATTGGGATTATTGAATGAAATCAAAGTGAGTGTGCAATCAATAATTATCGTACAACATACATAATATTACCAAGTGCACATCAGGTCAAAAATAATTCTCCAAATGATTGCGCAAACAAATGACCACGGAACCTTATTTTGTGCTCTTGGCAGGTTTTCATTGCAATTGTCATGATAATAATCATCGTTGTATTTATTACAATAACGATCCGACAAAACGTCCACGGCACTCACGATTGATCAGGCCAAAGCAACGGAAAAGTATACCACAGAGAATAATTTGTATTTAATTTAGTTGGAGTGCAAAAGTGTGTACAAATGATCGAACGGAGTCTCTTGGACATCTGTTGCAGATGATGCACCGTCAGCAGACCCTGTCGCTCCTGAGGTCCAACAGCAGCAGAGGAAACAACAACAGCGGCAAAAGGATAAGCAACTTGTCGAGCACTTGTTCGTCAACGTTGTCGTTAATATCGAGGCGATGCTCGTCCAATCGTTCGAAAAGCTCGTCAACGGCAAACCCGAGCCCGACGACCATTACTCCGAGATGCACCGCGACGACGACATCAACGACGTCGACCACGACGCATCATTCCTCGTCGTCGTCCTGTCCTGTTTTACTCTCGGTACTCGCATGGTCCGTAACGCTTTTGTTGATCTCTTCGTGCCTCGGGATTGCCGACGCGGGCGTGCTCATGGGACATCCACTGGGGAAGAGATCCTTCATGCAGCTACAGTGCAAGGGGATCTACGACAAGAGCATCTTCGCTCGCCTCGATCGCATCTGCGAGGACTGTTACAATCTCTTCCGTGAACCGACTCTACACACCTTGTGCAGGTACAGCGACCTCTCGGTATTTGCCTTGATTAGTCAAATTCCCCATTATTCGCGATGACACGGTTGTGAATTGAGGCATGAGAGTTTTCATGGTTTCGTACGTCGAGACAAGTGGTCTCTGGTCAAATCGAATATTGTTCGTATCTTTCCCCTATCAGATCTTTCTTTGATATTCAATTAAATAATATGTTTACGCCAACTGAATGCTTCAGTCGAATACGACTGACAAGGAACATCCCTCAGGTGTCGTACTTCGATTTTGTTGAAGCTTATATATGTTGTAAAGCATTGAAAACTAAGCGACACGTTTTTTTTTCTTCATCAGCGGAAAAACGGTTTTCAGGGGTGAAACCAGCCCTCGAAGAAGGGCATGTCAAGGGGTAATATTGCAGTTTCACCCACAAGCAGTCGACCGATGGCAATGAAACAAAAACGAAAATCTTCTAATCCGAAGCGATGAAAAATCCGCTAGAGAGTTATCGCAAAAAAATGATTAAGGGGTGAACCACCCTTATTTGAGGGCTGGCTTTACTTCTTAAAGCATTTTAGCCGATAGAAATTATTATAAATATATATTTTATTTAGCAAGGGCAGAAAGAACGTGTCGTGCTGAACGCGCTGCGCTGTCTTGAAAAATTGTAATACAAAAAAAAAATCAAAATCAATGACGCAAGACGAGTCGGAGCCCCTTCATTCTTACGTAGCTTTCTTATTCTTGGAGAAACAATCTCGATATTTGATTCCCTAAATGTGGTTTGTCAACGTTGAGACCTGGCATGGTGTTGAAGTTGGCATCGTTGGAACGCAACGAAAGTTGTTTATTACATTTTATTTTCCATATTTTAGTTGTTATAGATATTTTTTTATAGATTTATATTGTAGATTGCTCAACAAATATCTTAAAAATGGTTGTGGGTAATTTGTAATTGAAATTCCGGAATATTAATTTTCGTTGCATTCCATTGACGCAAACTTCGACCTCATGACCTGGCGTCCTTTCTCGCTCTCGAAAATAATAATACTACGTACTAATAATACGGCAAAATTCTGTTGGTTTTTTTTTTATCAAAAGAAAATTTCATTATCAAACGGAACTTTCCTGTAGACCTAATTCAGCCAGCTTCATCAAAATTCTTACCGACGTTATCCACAAAAAAGGTCCAAACCAACTGCCCCTCGCGTTCCATTAGAACCCAATATGATTGCTCGATCGATGGCCCATGCGATCTTTTGCCTCTAAGTTTTCTCGAAATTTGCATCTGCGTATGCAAAAATGGCACTTGATCGGAGACCAGCTGAAAAAAAGGATTCGATTATCGATCGTTCGAACAGAAGAACCTTTTTCGAATTTTTGACAATCCTGCCAGGTGATGGCTTGAGAGCGTGACGGTGGCTAAGCATGGGCAGATTGCGGTCGAGCATTACAGGTGGAGAATGCCTCGTAGGGCCAACGGAGTATGTGCACAGCTTGTATATATATATATATATATATATATATATACATGGAGGCACGCGCGTATCGAAACGCAATGAGATTTCTCTTCTATTTATAGCCTCGCGGGAACGAATGCCAGGCGTACATCCGTTATTACCTGGCCTCGCAACTCTTGGATCCGCGAACTGACTCTCGTCGATGCCATACGACGAGAGCGAGTTACGCCTTTTTTTATTTCTCCGTCTCTCTCTTCGTATGTCTTTTTTCTTTGTTTGCCATTCAACTTTTATTCACTTATCGGGTATGGAACTTGAGCGAGAAGAGCACACACGATTTCGAAAGCAACCAGTTTATCCGTTTCGAGCTATGTGAAGGTTTGCATCGTTGAGGTGCAATGAAAAGTATTTTTTTCCGTAACGCCTAATTTCCTTTTGGGTTGGGTTCGTGTTAGAGAATATATCAAACGTTTTTCGAGATCTTCGTTAAAGATCTACTAGGACGTTGAATAAGTGCTCGCTGTTTTCCAACACATGTCGTTACTCGAACGACGTTATCAAAAATAATGATTTTGATGTCTTGAATCGGAGGCATTTATGAAGATTCATGTCAGACGCTAGCTGCACTTGCAGAATCATTGGGTGTTGATCACACAACAGTTTCAAAACGTTTGGAAGCATTAGAAAACGAAAACTTATTCAACATTCCAATAAATGTACGAAACGGAAGCATTCTAGATAAATATATGAAAGAGCAATATAAAAAAATGTACTATGAAAAACGAAATTGCGTTGAATTTCAACGGGGCACCTTCAATGCTGTTTCAATTAAACGAAACTAGCGAAGAAACACAAGAAGAAGGAGAGAGAGAGAGAGAGAGAGAGAGAGAGAGAGAGAGAGAGAGAGAGACGTGAAAGCCCCCCATTGTCGAATGAACATCGAATTTTTGTTTTATTTGTGAAAAATTTGCAGAAAGAACTGCTTCACGTCGGACTACTTCAAGGGATGCCTGGACGTGCTTTTACTGCAGGATGAAGTGGAACAGATTCAAACGTGGATCAAACAACTCCACGGAGCTGATCCTGGGGTTTAGGTAGCTTTTATTTTATTTTTTCGTTTATGATTTGTCCTCGAGCCTTTTCTTTCTTTTATTCTTTGTTAATCATTGACCTGATCCTTTTTCTAACTTTGTTCCGCTGTCCTGGTTGAAACCTGCGTTTCTGCTTCACCCTTTTTCATCTTGAACGTTTGATTTTACGTTTTGTCATTCGGTTAAAAATTCTCACACTTCATTGACTCGATTTTTTTCCGAGTCCCGGCATCGCGTCGGTCTAAGAAGTCTTAGGTAATTCAGCAAGTATAGAAAACAGCCTTTTAACTTCACGTCATCATTGTCCTGTTCCCGAAGGTGGTACGAGCAGCTTGGCGAAAGAGATTTTTCCTATAAGCACATTCGAATAACCCCATTCCAATATAGAAAAAAGTGTAATACGAAAAAGTATAAATTTACGCGTGCAAAAAATTACCCGATTCCATACATTGCAATCTGAAAAATATAGAGACAGCAATCATTTTCGCTCAGATTTACTGACCCTGAAGATTTGGGACCTGACATTTAATCGCTGAATATAAATAAAACGAACGAGAGCACGGTTGTAATGAATTTAAGGGGCGAGCCTGTATTAGAAGGTCCAAAAAAGCGTTTTTTCGGGATTTTTTTAGAACGAAAAAGAACAAGTAAGCCCAGTAAACATTGAGGTATCTTTTCATGTATATTTGAAATGTATAAAAAACAAATTTCAACATGAAACAATAAATGACTGCAGATTTATCAGCCTATTCCATGTGCGTCTTGCCACTGCAGTCCTCACCCAGGTAGGAATTGACGATGAAAAAAGGGCTCGCCAAGCTCTGAAACAAGGCTCACATTTTTTAATTCAGGCTGAGCACCAGCCTGATTTCAGGCCTAGCTGAACCTCTGAATGATAACGCGGTTTCAGGCTCTCGCACACAGGCTTGACCAAAGGCTGGTAGAAAAGCCTGTACCAAGCCTGAAACGACGAAACAACAAGGCTCAAAACGAGCCTTAATGAAGCCTTCACGAGCATTTATGACCAGGCTTTTCTCAAACTCTTCCCGAGGCTATATGAGGCCTGTTTTTAGTTTTCTATATTCTACATTGGGGTAAATTTAATAAATCTGTAAAGAATTCATTTGATTTATTATGTATATTTATTATTTGTTATATTATTTGTTACAAAATATATATAAAAAATATTTTAAAAAACAATACTTTATTTCATTGCGTACTTTTATTTTCGTATATACTTTTTTGTGTACCTCATAAATATCGATAAGAGCATATGTTTAAATGTTCTGAGCTGCCTCCTTCGCTTTCGTTTTTCGTGCCTTCGCACCCGACAAATTTATTGCTAATTTTTTTTTCATAAAAGTACAGAAAAAGTATTATTTTAAACTTATTTTATTTTATCACAACCTGAAACAAGCCTGCATCCAGCCTTGATTTTTCAGCCTCAAAATTCACCGGCTGAATAAAGTTTGAAATAACCCTGAGTTTAGGCTAAGCAGCCAGTCTTGGTTCCAGGCTGCTCCAAACGATGCAATGAAACCTGGGCCAGGTCTGTCTTACTCAGGCTCGGTGAAACAAGGCTCGCACAAGCTTGTTTCCATCGTCAGCCTTTTGATTTCCTACCTGGGCAATCGGCGGGAAATAAGCAGCTCGTAATTCTTGACTGAACCAAATAAAGCAATAAAATGTTCAATTGTCATGTATTTTTCTTCTGGGTCGATTCAGAAAAAGCTGAAAAAATCGTGATATAACTTTTCTCAGGTTTGAAAAAAAGTGTATTAAAAAAACACTTTAACATGCTATAAAAATTATTTTAAAATACTTATTCAACGACTTTTTTAATTCACGTAGAAGAGATTTTCATACTGAAGAAAATAAACTTTGGTTTGATTCAATAGGTCGTTTAGTTTTTTGCTATCACACCCGCCAATTTGGAAAAATCGTGAAAACGAAAACTGGAGAAAACGCGTTTCAAAGTTTTCAATAGGAGGAAATATCAATATCAAATATCAATCGCTTATCTGCTTTTGGCCTTTTATCTTCGAAAATATTGACAATTGGCCTCTGTAACTTTGTAAATATATTCTTGGATAGTTTATCGATATAGGCAATTAAAAAAAGAACCATTTTTCGGACCTTCTAATTCAGGCTCCCGCCTTAACGCTTTAACAACACGGGTGTAGACAATCTACAGTAGCGGTCTAATAATCAAGTACGTGCTCGTACTGCCCAAAGTCATCTGTTCCTTTTTTCCCTCTTTTGCTCCTACGGGGGCCAAAAATTGCATTTTGTCGACAGCATTTTTTCCCCAACAATTTCCACTGTTCACGTACGTTTTTTTTACGTGCAGCGATTTGTTTTTTGGTGGTTTTTGCGTTTTGTTGGGCTCTTTGCTGCGGGATTGGCGTGCCACGCAAGTGTGTACATTCATCACTGAGCGAATGAGACGAATGTTGTTTTTTACAGGAGCCAGGCAATTTTATTCGGTGGCGAGAATTTTTTCGACTGGCAGAATTTTTTAACCAGCGTTTTTTCCTCGCAGTAACACCGTGCCGATTACCCGATTACCCATCTGTCCCTCAATAACGATATACAAAAAATACCCCGAACTCAATGCAAACTTCATCTTCTTTCCTCCACATCGAGAGCCTCCGCTAATCTTTGCTCTTGTGTTTTTTTTTTTGGTTTTTCGTTGGCGCGATTCCGCTGGATCGAAAAACAGGCAAGATTGCTTCAGCACAAAATACTTTACGAGCTGCATCCAAGCACTGCTGCTTGAGGACGAGAAAGAAAAGTTCCAGGAGATGGCGGAGTACCTTGGCCGCAGGAAGTAAAACGGATGAATACTTATGCAAACGATAAAACGGACGTCGGTACGGGGCACGGCGGGACAGAGCGAGCGGGAACGATGAGACGTGCGATCTGATTTGTACTTCGGAATGGAGCACGCGGTTTTATTACGAGCGAGGGACAACAACGTTCTCCGTGAAATGCTATCGCGTAAATTATGTTTTGTCAATTCTTTCGCCATGTTGCCAACGACGAGGAGCGACCTCTCGTTCTCGAGGGCTCGAATCGATCGTTCGCTCGTATATTAATACCGCGAAGAGGTTAGGATTGCCCTTGATGGGTGAGGAAAAAAAATGCGTTGGAGGGGAACGAGACGATACGAAGGACAAGGACGAAAAGTAGCGAGGAGGATTATTAGGAAAGAGAAGGAGTAGGCGAATGACAAGAAGATCTCTCGAACGTCGTCGTCACCGCACGTCCTAAGGCTTAAGCGGAACGGTACCGAGGGCCATACATCCCATTACGAATTCTAGTCGACATAAAATATATCCGCGCACCATTTAACGCGCGTACGTACGAGTATAAATTTTAACAAATATACGCATACACACACGCCCAAACGTTAACACAAACACAAACACACACGCATGCACAAATACACGTGTGCAAAATGCGAAAGAACGTGGAATGACGACGAAAGAGAAGAAAAAAACGTATATGTCTACACGAGAGAGGAAAACAGTTGAACGTACACATTATTTCTCATCGCGTTGGAGCTTGTATCGGTCGAGTAAAACGCAAGATTTTTTGGTTTTCTTCATTTTTATTATTATCTACTCATTTTTTATTATCCGAAAAAAAACAGCTCGTGAATCTTCAACGAGGATTCTGAAAATCGAACGAGTAATTTCTGCAACCTAAATTTGTGAAAAGACAATGTTTGAAATTCACACAAAGACGATTTTTGTGAAACTTCGGCATCGTATTAACTGCAGTATGTATTTTTTTTTTCAATTGTTACTTCCATTAGCGATTTCTCGTTGCGACGACGAATCTGAGATCGGTGAATGACGCGTTTTTGTTCTTTTTAGGATAAAATTGCCAGGCTTTAGGACTTTCGTGTATTTCTTGCTCCAAAATTTGCGATCTGCATTTGAAAAAAAAGAAATCTCCGGCGACACGAAACTTTTGCAGAACATACACCCACGCACAGGCACACACACACACACACACACACACACACACACACACACACACACACACACACACACACACACACACACACACACACACACACACACACACACACACACACACACACACACACACACAGAAAACAACTCGCTACCTTGATAGATAAAAGAAAAGAAAACAACGACGATATGGACTTGACAAACGTAAATCATAAACATATATAGCCGAATACGGAAAAATCGAGAGTATTACGATTACGCGTATTATTAATTATATTATTAACATAAACGACTATCGCTAATATTATATACGCTTACATGCATACGTGTATGTATATATACATACATGCATATACACAAATATATATTCACATACATACATACAGACATACACATGCATACATATACATATATATACACGTATCGATGTTGTTATCGTTGGCGAATCAGTGTAGCCTGGTGATGATGAGAGAACGAGAGGGAACAAAAAGAACAATTAACGAGAAACGGAGAGAAAGAGCGCTGCGTCTTTCGAGGATCAAACTCGTATTTATACATTTTAGTATTTATTTATTATTCCTTAACGTCCTGAAGTCGACGAGAGATATACTCCGGTCACCGATATGTTCTCATGAAACATTCCAAAATCAGTATTTTGCGATGCACTGTTTATTTTAGACTCAATTACGGCTACGGACGGCCAGCCTACCCAATATCGGACGAATTCATCCCTTTTCATCCTTCCATTCTGCTTTTATTTTATTTTTTGTTATCATTTTGTTTCGATTTTTCGTTATTCCCGACAGTCCGGACCGGTGAAAATGTATTTTCAGTGGTATCCCGCACCCTTCCCTTTCCCACCCTCACCGACTCGATTTGCACGACGTCGTTGTATCAATGCGTGCGATTTACTAATGGCTCGCGTAATTACTTGGAGAGCTGGCCTCGATTTTTTGTTTGTTTTTTCTTTCTTTTTTACTAACGTTTTGTAAGAAAAAAATCATCGATGCGAACGGTCGAAGAATGATCGAGTGAGAGGAAAGTGACTTTTCTTTTAATTGTTTGTTTTGCTCGTTGTAAAGGAAATAAAATCGTCGAACTTATCATTCCAATTTACCGTAGTGCGTTAGACGTAGGCGCGACAAACGAGAAATAACTATAAACAGCAATCTCACTGACGTCGAGTATGCGGTTTCGAAGGAAAGTTTTTTTTGTTTCTTTTCCTTACTATCATGTTTCGTATGTTTGAGACGAAAACCGCGTATAAGTGTAGGGGATTCGTGCAGAAACACACGAATGAGCGAGCGAGAAAGAGAGGAAGAGAGAGCGAGTGTAAAAAGAGGCGAGTGAGGATGATTTACTTACTTTAATAGACACGCGATATTAAGATGCTCGCATATCGCAATTTAATTTTGTTTTAATTTATTTCACGAAATGTAATAATTTTCCGTTACGATTTAATTATATTATATTTATATATTCGCACACTATATTCTTCAGGAAGGATATTGCGCGCAAGCTACGATAAAGAGAAGAAAAAGAAAGAAGAACACGACTACAAAAATTCAGAGAGAATTTGAGAGTGAAATATATATATATATATATTCATAAATATATATGTGTATATTATGTACGACGAGAACGCTAAGAAAATCGTATCCTAATCGCCGATCATGTCATATTATATTATATAAAAGGTATATAATGTAATAATTTACAATATGGCATATGCGTTTGCATATCCACGTAATTACGTGCGCATTAACTATATACGGGATGTGTATGTAAACATGTGTGTATATATGCATAGGCGTATATTAACGATGGATATCTAAATTTATTTTTGTTCGCGTGAATAAACGGATGAATGTAATGCTTCGCCTCTGTTTTTCATTGTATAGGGAACAAAAATCCAACTACCCGAAATACCTGAAAATCCTTTGAGGAGGGTCCCTCAAGGACGTCTTCCCAATCAAACGAACCGTAACATTTTTTTGGGATTTTTTTCTCAAAAGCTTTTCTAAATATCGGGAAAAAAACGCTTTTGGTCTCGACGAAAGTGTGACACGACGTCTTTGAGATGGGTTAGAATAAAAATGAAACATAGAAAATCGTATTTTTTTCGGCTGTACCTCCGATTTAGCTAAACTTTTGCGCTCCTTTTTTCGATAATATTTATATGGTATTGTCTAAATGCATTTTTGGCGCAACGCAATGGTTTTCGAAATAGCGCATTTGGAAAATTGATAAATTAACGCGCGTGTACGTCTATATAGTAGTCCGTGTTCAGATGAGGCGATTTACGAGATTCTCGTGTAGTAGTCCAGTAAAAGAGACGAAAACCCAGCACTTTTTAGCGTAGAATATGAATTTTTGACAGAAGGTAGATGGTTGCATACTGAAAGTAACCCCAATAAAATGTTGCCCCTCAACTCGCCCCGATCCTAAGAAATACGGGTTGAAAACTCAAAAATCGCCGTATCTCGATAATTAATAGTCCCATCAAAAAAGGTTTAAGACAAAAGTTGTTGGGAATAATAAAATTCGTATAAAGTTGTCTGACGTCCAAACCCCTATCTTTGAAAATACCGGCACAAAAACGGTTCGAAAATTCGCGGTTGATGCGTGTGCGAACGGAATAGACATATCGCTGCGTCCTTGTTTCGGTCAGTGGTGCTTTCGTGTTTTTGTGCCGCTATTTTTGAAGATAGGGGATTGAAGGTCAGATAACTATATACGTATTTTATTATTCCAAACAACTTTTGTTTGAAACATTTTTTCATCGGGCTATTAATCATCGAAATACGGCGGTTTTTAAGTTTTTAACTCTATTTCTTAGGGTTGGGGCCAATTGAGGGGCAACATTTTATTGGGGTTAATATCAGTATGCAACCATCTACCTTCAGTCCAAAGTTCATATTCTACGCTGAAAAGTGCTGGGTTTTCGTCACTGTTACCGGACTATAGGTACTGCACGCGGTTTACAGGCGAGTGTGTGTGGACAGACTATACGGACGTCCAGCATCTCACAATCGCCGCATCCGGACACGGCCTAACATGACGTGCTAGTAGGAATACCCTACTTTATCGATATGATCAGACACGTTCGTCGCTTGTGACGTGTTGTGTGTTTATTTGGGTTTGTTTTCGTTTGCCCAGGTTTTAGATTCGTTTGGGTGTGTTTTCGTGTGCTCCGGTTTTGGATTTCTTTAGGTTTGTTTTCGCTCGCTCGACTTTTGAATTTGTTCGGGTTTATTTTCGTTCGCTCGGGTTTTGGGTTTGTTTTCGTTTGCTCGGCTTTTGGATTTATTTGGGTTTGTTTTCATTCGCTCGAGTTTCGTGGGGTTTGGTTGTGTTTGTGTGGGCTTCATTATGTTGTTTGGGTTCTGTAGCATTTGTTTAGCTTTCGTGGGGTTTGTTTAGGTTTTGTTGTGTTTGTTTGTGTTTTGTAGAGTTCCTTGAGATTTGGTTGTTTGGTTGGGTTTTGTCGGGCTTGTTTGGCAGATCATGTCAATAAACTAGGGATACACGGAAAAAAAGAAGTAGTACAAAATACAGGGGCTACATAGTTCGCATTGGACTCGAGCGATTGCACAGCGATATTTACTGAAACACAGTGTGTTCAAAGTAAACTATTACAGTTCCTATACTGTCCTCTTTGGACTCGAACCGCTCTACTGTATATTTTACTGGAACACACAGTCCAAAATACAGTGTAGTCAAAAGTAAATTCTGACAGTTCAATACTGTAATATAAATTTAACAAAACTTGTAATTTGACAGTTGGTTAATCTGTATTATGTACAATGAATGCGCCAGTTATATCGACAGAGTTTATGTAGACACACACAAAAAAGTTTATCCATAAAAGGAGTTTGAAAAAAGTGTGTAGAAAATATTAAAAAATCATTCACATACACAAGAACATACCTTTTTGTAAATAATTCTCTCCTTTTTATAATTTCTTGAATTACGTCGCACAAATTTCAACGTTCGCATCCTATCGACCACGCACTGCTAACTAGCAATCCTTTGTGTCCTGGCCACGTGCTCACCCCACGCGCGAGACAAGTCCTAATTAGACAAGAACGTACCTTAAAAAAAATTTTCTCTTTCTTTATAAATTCTTGAATTCTGTTGCACAAATTTCGATGTCCGCGTCCCATCAACCACGCACTACTAACTGGCAATCCTTTGTGTACTGGCCTCGTGCCTCACCTCGGGCCTCATTTGCGTACAGTGTAAAAATCAGTGATCGCATTTAAATTTCACAGTTGAATATTTTTACTGAAATCACTGATGTATTCACAATATCAAACTGCAAATAAACCAGTGTAACTGTAAAAATCTCCGAGTGCACAGATTACGTCACGAACTGTCGAGAGAAAAGTAAAACGACCGTGCCACACTGTACAATTTAATGAATCACTCTGTACTCAATACAGTGTACACTGGTACCCTTGCAATTTGCGTACCGTATAAAAATCAGTGATCTCATGTAAATTTTACAGTTGAATATTTTTACTGAAGACACTGATGTATTCACAATACCGAACTGTAAATAAGCCAGTGTAACTGTAAAAATCTCAGTGTGTACAGGAAAATTCGTAATTTTTGTAGGACAGGATTTACATTACTCTGTTTTACTGTAAAATGAAATATGCCACCCTGTTCTTTATGCGGTTTATACTGTGACTTTCGCTGTTTCTTTTTTTCCGTGTAGCAGTAGCACGCTATGATAGATGTAAATATACACGCACGTTAAGGCAGATATACATTGAGACAGGAAAAAATGGAGCTATTTGAGGATTTTTTAAAACTAAAAAGTAATTATTCTATATTTATCAAACTGTAGGTATGCTTTAATAGTATACTTAAATATACAAAACATTTATTTTAATTCATTTGTCATTAAAATAACGGAGCTTCGGCAGAGTGTTGCAGCAAGGTTCCCGCGGGAGTTGCGAATCGGCATGCAGTCTAGCTTCCCGTAGACTTTCATTCGCAAAAAATAAAAATGTTTGTTCAATTAGAACATGTATAGTTTTTTCTATTGGACAGTAATTCAAATAAAGAAAATTCAAATTTAAAAGAATGACACGCATTTCAACAATAAATCACAATCTCACGCAAAATGTCCGTCAAGTTTGGATTAAAAAACTTGTTTTTTACTACTTTTTCAATAACAATTCTCGTCAATCAGAAGGTAGAAATATTATCAAAATTTCTACCAAGTTTCAACTCAATCGGCTTCAATAGTTTTAGAGTGATCCTGCATGCCGATTTCCAAAAATTAATTTTGCGAAAAACGCATTTAAAGTTTACATAGAATTTGAATGAAATTGCAGTAGGTACTTGTGGTAACTAATTACTCAAAAAGGTAAGATGCAGTCAGAATTTTCAAAAAATCGAAGTATGATGTTTCGAAAATATTCACTGAAAATTTCAAGTCAATCCGATTAATAGTTCCCGGGATATCTCACAATTATTGAAGGGGCGTCGGGACCCCATGGCAGGTAGCGCACGGCAGCTACAAGCAACTCGATTCTTACGAGCAAGATTATCGCCCTTTACCTCCAATTGTTATGGTTGCACATAAAACCAATTTATGAAGATCTGAGTAATAATAATTTACTCTCTAAGTGTATCGATGGCATCAATCAAAACAATAACGAAAGCTTCAATCAGCTAATTTGGAAAATAAGCCCAAAAACAGTGTGTAGTAGCAGTACTATTGTAGAAATTGCTGCATATGTTGCTATTTGTATATTCAATCAAGGTACACACCCATTGTTACTGATCATGAATACACTTGGCATTAATTGTGGACCCAATTCTCACCGGTGCACAGAAAGAATCGATTCTCAACGTATAGATGTGGCTGACAAATGCGCAAACGATAATACCCGGGAAGGCAAAATGCTTCGAAAACAACAACAAATTGATATTTTGGAAGCTTCCACATCGGCAGAAGCCCTATTGTATGGGCCAGGTATTGATGATTCGATGTAAGTCATTTTTTAATTAGTATTTCTATAAATAAATCAAGTTTAAAATTGGAAACCTCTTACAGAAATTTTCAAAAATGTATTACTAAAATACTATAAACTTTAGCAAAATTTTATAAAGAATACTTTCGTTTTAAAATTTCCCAAAATGTTTAAAAAAAAATAATTCGTCCCGAAAAACTTCAATTTTTCGAAAAATTGTTTCAACCATTGACTATAAACAATTGAATGCTCGACTTTTCGGCAAGCAAAATTGTGATATTCGAATTCAGCGGATCAAAATACATGAAAAAAGTTTAGCTTCATCCATCGAGCTCAAAATTTTACGAACATATAATACCGTATCCACATCGAAAAACTTTTAACGCGTTTTTCTCGAAATTATGTTTTTCAAGTCGGTGACCACTATAATTCAAAAACCACTCGATGGATTTTGATGAAATTTGGTGTGCTTATTAATAGCAGTAAAAACTAGTCCTTAATCGAAGGATTTTCATTTTTATTGAAAATTTCTATTTTTTTAAACAATAAACGAGCGATTTTTCGGTCGAAAATCGAAAGTTATCTGTCGGAAGCCGCCATTTTTTAATTTTCGAAAAAGAAAGCTTCGATTAAGGTCTAGATTTATTATTAAACTAATGATTTTTTTTTAGTTTTTTTTTTTATTTCAGATGATACAGTACAATTTTATGATGGTCACCGCAAAGCACTACATGCCGAAGGGCACTATGCAATATGCCAAGATGGCGATATTGTTATAAATATTCAATATCTTTCTTTGAAAATTTGTACAAGTCAAGTTGAAATATAACATAAAAAGTCTGTGTAACCACTCTTGTAAAACAAACTTAATTACTATAAAAAAAAAATCTTGAAAATGCTCGTTTTTTCACGCCTCTGACTGCAGCTCACCCCTTAAGTAATCTTTTACAAAATAATTTAATGATCAATAACAATAGTAATTGTAATTTTTTATTGTTAATTTAATTACTTTTTGCCCATCTCTACCTGCCCCGCTGCGCTCGCGCTTCTACCTGCGGCGCGCGCTCCGAATCTGAGCGGTGAGGCACAGCGTTGACGGAACGTTTCAAGATTTTCGAAATCTTATCGTTCTATCGTTTAATAAAATCGATTTTTTTATCGTTGTAAATGTATATCCCGCCTTAAATAACTGATTTCGAAAAATCGATATTTCGAAAGCGATTGCGTTGCGCCGAATATCCATTTAGGCAAAGACTAATATTGTTACGAAGAAGATCCATGCAAAATGTCAGCTAAATAGGAGGTAACGGCTATTCGAAAGTGTATCCTTCTTTTCTAAATATGGGACGTTATCGCTAAGCAACAGATACTTCGTTATACAAGAAGAAAAAAATCACCTTTTAGTTTGCAGAAAGATGAACAGAGGGCATCCTTTGTTTGCTTGAAATGTTATTCGTAAGGGAGAAAACTTGGTGGCGGGAATTTTATTGACCGAAGATGTGATAGATCGCTTCAATAGTAGAGAACAAAAATACTGCGCCGCTTGTTGCTTGGCGAATGGTAACGCGTTTTTATGACCCTGCGAGCCTGCAATATTTCTCGATCTTCGTTGTTTCCTCGCGAGATGGCAATACGTGAACGCGCGGTATGACAACTCTGTCACCCTAAGTCGTCCGCGATCTTGAAACTCTCATCTTTATCGACTAGTAACGCGGACTGAGGCGCTCGAAGCGCCAACGACGAAACTCAAAGTTTCCTATCTCCAAAAGACTGACTCGGGGTTCGGAGACTAGATGTATGTATAGGTATATAGTTGGTAAGCCTGATTACGGCGCTGTGGATAGAAAAGCGTGTGTTGAATATTCTACAACCAAATAAAGTGTCAAACGTTAATAAAATTCCGTTGTCCAATAAATATCTTGTGTACCTGGTGTAACAATTCATTAAAAAATCCGTGGAACTTATCCGAAGGGTCCACAGCAGTGCAGCCAGATCGCGCGCAAAAGTTACCCCCTCTCTAGTCTCTTGCGCGCCCATCACACAATCATAGTAGCGCGTATCCGTGAGCGAGCGATGCTCGGACGTCTTCGGAAAGAGCCGAGCGCCATCGAAGTTTCCCGACCGCGCCTTCGGCAGCTACACCAATCCATGGATGCTGAGCACGTTCATGTGCGGCCAAGCCGAAACGAAGCTTCGAGGGAAAAAGCAATCTGAGCACGACTCGCACGTGACGTCACCCGACGGCACGAGCGAGGCTTTTAAATGATTTCAATGCTTATTTAGCTCTTGATTCTCTGCGTTATTAATGTATACAAAAAAATGTATCGCACACTCTGATCGCTTATTTTTTTAGTTTATACGTTAACTTAAATATAATAATAAATCTAAATTACAACTTATTTATCTTCTAAAATATTGTTTACGCTTTACTCACACCCGTCCTTATACCAAATAAATTATAATTCATAAAAGTAAGCGGAAATATATTTATATTCGTATTATTATATTAATTCTCATAGCTCTCATATGAAAACTCTCATATGAAAAACACAAAAAAAAACTTCAAAACCTTAGATTTCAACGAACCAAGAACATACATCTTCACATTTTCAATCATGACGAATTTTTAAGAACAATACCATCACAAACACATTTGAACCAAAACAATATACATCACCTAAATTATCAAAACAAATCAAACAACACAAAATCACAACATCTTATACTCAACTCTTACTAATAGACAACAGGACACAAATAATAATCTTTCCGCTGATCCTCTGAATAATATAAATTCGACAATCACATTAAATAAAACGAAAGAATGGCTTATAAATCTCTCCAACATTGATATTCCGCTACACATTTCCACTTTCTTGTCTCTAGGTAAAAAGTTTTGTTTTCCTTACCTCAAACTCTCAAACATAAAAACTCATATCCACAAATCAATCTCCGAACTTGAGTCCAAATTAGATTTTTTACTCGACAAACCTAGACAAATCGAAATTAGAACCAGATTCACTAAAATCTTGAACGAAATAAATATTCCAACATCATTTTCCAACACTAACATTTACAAATTAACAAATAGAAATCCCATCAGCACTCTACAAAAAGGCATTAACAATATTCTCTCCAGATGGAAAACCCTAAAAATCATTGATGAAACAAAATACAAATACTTACAAGCTGAAAATTGCAACCTATCTCGTCTCTATCGTCTGCCAAAAATTCATAAAAATACTTATCCACTTCGTCCAATAGTATCATTAATAAATAGTCCAACACATAAACTAGTTGAATTTATACAATCTAAACTTTCTAAATTGATCAATACGACTAATTCACATGTCAAAAATAGTTTCCACCTAAAACATTCACTTTCTAACATCTCAATCCCATTCAACTACAAATTGGTCTCGTTTGATGTTGTTTCTCTCTATACCAACATCCCATTAAAACTTGTTATTCAAAGCCTTCAAAAAAGGTCAAATCTATTTTCAAAAAAATTTCCTTTAAACGAAATAATTAAAGCCATAGAATACATCATGTTCTCAACTTTCTTTACATTTCAAAATAAAATTTACCAACAATTCTCAGGGTTACCAATGGGCTTACCTCTAGCTCCAATATTATCTAACATCGTCATGATTGACCTTGAAACAAATTGTCTGGAAAAATTAAAATGTTCGTTACCACTATATGAAAGATATGTTGATGATATTGTTATTGCTCTACCAACAGACAAAATTGGATCCACCAAAAAGATTTTTAACTCATATAACTTAAAATTACAATTTACATCAGAAAATGATGTAGATAAAAAATCCCGTTTCTTGATATACTTTTAATCCATAAACAAAATTTAATTATGACAAATTGGTATAGAAAACCAACCTGGTCAGGCAGATTCATAAATTTCTTTTCACACCACCCACTCTCCAAAAAAAGCCATAATTTACATGCTAGTTGACAGAGCAATAAAATTATCTCATCCGTCATTTCACAAAGAAAACCTCAAACTTATTAGTAACACGATGACACAAAATTGCTATCCGATTTCTTTCACAGAAAAAATAATAAAACATCGGCTTTTCACAATCAACAATCAAAAAAAGAATAACAACAATTTTGATTCTTCCAGACTAATAAATGTTCCTTACACAAAAAACATCCATCATTAACTAATTCGTCTTTTCCAACAATACAACATAACATTAGTCACAAACAATAAACACAATATTTCATCGATTACTGGCTCCACCAAAGACAAAATAAATAACAATCAAAAATCCAACATAGTTTACAAAATCGATTGTAAGGATTACAATGCCACATACATCGGCCAAACCAAAAGATACCTTGAAACCAGAATAAGAGAACATACCAATAGCCTAAAACATACTACCACAATACACACAGCCTTAGTACAACATGCAATAGAACAAAAACATGACTTTCAATTCGACAATGTAAAAATTTTAAACAATGAAAATTGGCTCAAAAAAGACTAATCCTAGAAATGATCCAAATTAAGGCACAGTCCAACGCCATAAATTTTAGAACTGACATACAAAAACTAAGCTCGATCTATACCTCTATTATAAGCTTCACGAAATTAAGACACCACTCAGTTTCTCTCGAACTCTCCGTGATCACACAACTCAATATGTAACTGAGAAATGTAAATTTCGAGTTTTTATTTATTTTGGAAGAAATTTTTAAAATCTTAAACTCAATAGGTAATCATCACAGTCATTTGATACTTTATTAAAATTTCTTTTAAATCAATCACGTACATTAAATTTTCACAAATAAAACACAAAACTTTCTTATAATTATTAACCCCTTACAGATGATAAAAATCGCTAAAAAACGATAAATTCTTCCATCTATTGAGTATACTCCAGTAAAACAGTATTTACTTCCATAAATACTGTCTTTTGAAATAA
The DNA here is from genome assembly GCA_944452715.1 of Ophion slaviceki. Lineage (NCBI taxonomy): Eukaryota > Metazoa > Arthropoda > Insecta > Hymenoptera > Ichneumonidae > Ophion > Ophion slaviceki. The sequence continues at coordinate 13,198,653 of OX101790.1, forward strand.
CGTTCCAAATATAAGCAAAAGCTAGAAACATCAACAACATCGAGGTTAGTCGTTTCTCATATTTCATTTTTTATAACTCCATAGTATAATAAACCACACTCTCACACATCACTCATTTCAAACACCGATGAATAAGAAGAATTAACGCAATACAAGAACTTATGCATATCAAATCAATATAGTTATAACCAAAACAGAATTAACATAACAGCTATACAAAACGACACAACAATTTTATAACACAATCATAACATAAAACATTCGTGTATTTAATTCCTTCAAACTTGATTTGTAAAATTTGTGTATCAAAATTTATAGAGAAAAATATAATTTCTGAAGAGGACCCGAACCAAAGGGTCGAAACGGAAGAAAGCATAATTTATTCCCATCGCTGACCTTGGAAAACCAATATTGGCCGGACTGAAGCCGAATCTTCAACTAGCAACTTGTCATCAACACGGCCGCACACATCTTTGACTCATTAATTCTCATACTTTCATCAAGCGATAAAGCATTATCCCCAAAAACAAGCCAATCATCCATCCGGCCGCGAATCGCAGTACCAGAAAGTGCACATATTCTACAAGCGATGAGATGGTAGTGTTGGTAGCGTTCCTGGCTTTGGTCCGCAGGGGCGCGGGATTGTTACCCGCGCTCAGTGCTTTTTTTAAAATTATTATTACTATTAATTCTTATTTGATAATTTTTATTAGTTATCATTATTATTTTAATTAGTTATCTTTTAGTGTCGAAAAATTTATCGCGCACTCCGACCGCTTATTTTATTAGTTTGTACGTTAATTTAAATGCAATAATAAATCTAAATTACAACTTATTTATCTTCTAAAAAATTATTTACGCTTTATTCACACCCGTCCCTATGCCAAATAAATTGTAATTCATAAAAGTAAGGGGAAATATATGTATATTCGTATTATTGTATTCATTCTCGCATACTTTCATCGAGCGATAAAGCATTATCCCCAAAAACAAGCGATTCATCCATCCGGCCGCGAATCGTCAGTACCAGAAAGTGCACATATTCTACAAGCGATGAGATGGTCCCGTTGGTAGCGTTCCTGACTTCGGTCTGCAGGGGCGCGGGAACGTCCCTGCGCTCAGTTTTTCTTTTAAATTTATTATTACTATTAATTCTTATTTTATTAGTTATGATTATTATTTTAATTAGTTATCTTATAGTGTCGAAAAATTTATCGCGCACTCCGTCCGCTTATTTTATTAGATTGTACGTTAATTTAAATGTAATAATAAATCTAAATTACAACTTATTTATCTTCTAAAAAATAGTTTACGCTTTACTCACACCCGTCCCTATGCCAAATAAATTGTAATTCATAAAAGTAAGCGGAAATATATTTATATTCGTATTATTATAACCATTCTCATACTTTCATCTAGCGATAAAGCATCATCCCCAAAAACAAGTCAATCATCTATCCGGCCACGAATCGTAAGTGCCAGAAAGTGCATTTTTATCACAAGCGATAAGATGGTCCCGTTGGTAGCGTTCCTAGCTTAGGGGCGCGGGATCGTTCCCCGCGCTCAGTAGTTTTCTGTTTTTTTTTTAAATTATTAATTTCTTTTTGTATGGGGCGAATTGTTTATTCGTGAAACACGCTCATTGAAAGAACATTATTCTGAAAATAGGAAAACTGTTCATGATGTTTTCCGATTAAATTTTTTTTGTTCTGTCAATGGTGAGTGTTCACAAATAAACAATTGACCCCATTACAATGAAAATTACCTGTAAATGTAAAAACACACAAAAATGCCACTTTCTGGCACTTACGATTCGCGGCGGGATAGATGATTCACTTGTTTTTGGGGATAATGCTTTATCGCTTGATGAAAGTTTGAGAATGAATATAATAATATGAATATAAATATATTTCCGCTTACTTTTATGAATTACAATTTATTTGGCATAGGGACGGGTGTGAGTAAAGCGTAAACAATTTTTTAGAAGATAAATAAGTTGTAATTCAGATTGATTATTACATTTAAATTAACGTACAATCTAATAAAATAAGCGGTCGGAGTGCGCGATAAATTTTTGGACACCATAAGATAACTAATTAAAATAATAATGATAACTAATAAAAATAACTAATCAAATAAGAATTAATAGTAATAATAAGTAAATAAAAAAATACTGAGCGCGGGGAACGATCCCGCGCCCCTGCGGACCGAAGTCAGGAACGCTACCAACGGGACCATCTCATCGCTTGTAGAATATGCGCACTTTCTGGTACTGACGATTCGCGGCCGGATGGATGAATGGCTTGTTTTTGGGGATAATGCTTTGTCACTTCATGAAAGTACGAGGGTGGGGTGAAAAGTTTCCGGCCTGACCAAGAGATGGTGCCACTAGGTCTAGTTTTGGAGCGGCGTCCTACAGTACCATTCCTACCGAGCTTGTATGTACAGTTTCAGCCTAATCGCTACGTTAGTTTGCGTTTGAGAGCACATTGCGCGAGACGCTTCCGTTGTTTTCGTAAAAATGAAAAAATTGGAAAAACGTGCTGTCATCAAATACTTCCATTTGAAAGGTTTTACACCAAAACAAATAAAAGAAGAGATGGATTCAGCACTAGGAGACTCCTCCCCATCATATTCAACTATTAATCAGTGGGTTTCTGAATTTAAAATTGGTCGTGTGAGCACCTCTGACGAGCTTCGCTCAGGACGGCCCGTTGAAGTCACAACTTCAGAGATGATTGAAAAAATCCATAAAATAGTGTTGGAAGACCGCAGGTTGAAAGTGCATGAGATAGCTGAGACCTGTAGGATGTCAGCTGAACGTGTGCGAAATATTTTGCACAACCATTTGAACATGGAAAAGCTGTGTGCAAGGTGGGTGCCGCGTTTGCTAACGCTCGACGCTACCGACAATTTGGCGCTGTATAGACGTAATCCAAACGAATTTTTGCGTCGATTCATAACTGTTGATGAGACATGAGTCCACCACTACACTCCTGAAAGTAAAGAACAGTCAAAACAGTGGGTTGGCAAAGGGGAACCAACCCCAAAGAAGGCAAACACAATTTTATCGGCAAACAAGGTTATGGCTACTGTTTTTTGGGATGCGAGAGTTATGAGAAATGTATCAGTGTTGATGGAGATTATGTTGAAAAATAAAGCAAAAAAAAATTTTTAAATATCATTTTTCTTGGTCAGGCCGGAAACTTTTCACCCCACCCTCGTATATGAGAATGAATATAATAATACGAATATAAATATATTTCCCTTTACTTTTATGAATTACAATTTATTTGGCATAGGGACGGGTGTGAGTAAAGCGCAAACAATTTTTTAGAAGATAAATAAAATGTAATTTAGATTTATTATTGCGGTCCAGATTTATTATCCGAAGCCAGGAACGCTACCAACACTACCATCTCATCGCTTGTAGAATATGTACACTTTCTGGTACTGACGATTCGCGGCCGGATGGATGATTGGCTTGTTTTTGGGGATAATGCTTTATCGCTTGATGAAAGTATGAGAATTAATGAGTCAAAGATGTGTGCGGCCGTGTTGATGACAAGTTGCTAGTTGAATATTCGGTCAGTCCGACCAATAGAGGTTTTCCAAGGTCAGCGATGGAAATAAATGATGCTTTCTTACGTTTCGACCCTTTGGTTCGGGTCCTCTTCAGAAATTGTATTTTTCTCTATAAATTTTGATACACAAATTTTACAAATCAAGTTTGAAGGAATTAAATACACGAACGTTTTATGTTATGATTGTGTTATAAAATTGTTGTGTCGTTTTGTATAACTGTTATGTTAATTCTGTTTTGGTTATGACTATATTGATTTGGTATGCATAAGTTCTTGTATTGCGTTAATTCTTCTTATTCATCGGTGTTTGAAATGAGTGATGTGTGAGAGTGTGGTTTATTATACTATGGAGTTATAAAAAATAAAATATGAGAAACGACTAACCCCGATGTTGTTGATGCTTCTAGCTTTTGCTTATATTTGGAAGTTTATTTCAAAAGACAGTATTTATGGAAGTAAATACTGTTTTGCTGGAGTATCCTCAATAGATGGAAGAATTTATCGTTTTTTAGCGATTTTTATCATCTGTAAGGGATTAATAATTATAAGAAAGTTTTGTGTTTTATTTGTGAAAATTTAATGTACGTGATTGATTTAAAAGAAATTTTAATAAAGTATCAAATGACTGTGATGATTACCTGTTGAGTTTAAGATTTTTTAAATTTTCTTCCAAAATAAATAAAAACTCGAAATTTACATTTCCCAGTTACATATTGAGTTGTGTGATCACGGAGAGTTCGAGAGAAACTGAGTGGTATTTTAATTTCGTGAAGCTTATTAGAGTCTTTATTTTGCGAATCGGGGGAGAAATATCCTTTAGGCAGTGACGTGTCAAGAGAAATAAAATTGGTGCGTCATGTTAAGAGTATTTAAAATTAAATTATAGTGTCAATAATTTAAAAATTGATATGTCAAGTAAAGTATTGTAAAATATTTTAATAGTTATAAAATAGAGTTATAGATCGAGCTTAGTTTTTGTATGTCAGTTCTAAAATTTATGGCGTTGGAGTGTGCCTTAATTTGGATCATTTCTAGGATTAGTCTTTTTTGAGCCATTTTCATTGTTTAAAATTTTTACATTGTCGCATTGAAAGTCATGTTTTTGTTCTATTGCATGTTGTGCTAAGGCTGTGTGTATTGTGGTAGTATGTTTTAGGCTATTCTTATGTTCTTTTATTCTGGTTTCAAGGTATCTTTTGGTTTGGCCGATGTATGTGGCATTGCAATCCTTACAATCGATTTTGTAAACTATGTTGGATTTTTGGTTGTTATTTATTTTGTCTTTGGTGAAGCCAGTAATCGATGAAATGTTGTGTTTATTTTTTGGGACTAATGTTATGTTGTATTGTTGGAAAAGACGAATTAGTTGATGATGGATGTTTTTTGTGTAAGGAACATTTATGAGTCTGGAAGAATCAAAATTATTGTTATTCTTTTTTTGATTGTTGATTGTGGAAAGCCGATGATTGATTATTTTTTCTGTGAAAGAGATTGGATAACAATTTTGTGTCATCGTGTTACTAATAAGTTTGAGGTTTTCTTTGTGAAATGAAGGATGAGATAATTTTATTGCTCTGTCAACTAGCATGTAAATTATGGCTTTTTTGGGAAAGTGGGTGGTGTGAAAAGAAATTTATGAATCTGCCTCACCAGGTTGGTTTCCTATACCAATTTGTGATAATTGAATTTTGTTTATGGATTAAAAGTATATCAAGAAACGGGATTTTTTTTCTACTTTTTTTCTGATGTAAATTGTAATTTTGAGTTATATGAGTTAAAAATCTTTTTGGTGGATTCAATTTTGTCTGTTGGTAGAGCAATAATAATATCATCAACATATCTTTTATATAGTGGTAACGAAAATTTAAATTTTTCCAGACAATTTGTTTCAAGATCAATCATGACGATGTTAGATAGTATTGGAGCCAGAGGTGAGCCCATTGGTAACCCCGAGATTTGTTGGTAATTTTTATTTTGAAATGTAAAGAAAGTTGAGAACATGATATATTCTATGGCTTTAATTATGTCGTATAAAGGAAATGTTTTTGAAAATAGATTTGATCTTTTTTGAAGGCTTTGAATAACAAGTTGTGATGGGATGTTGGTATAGAGAGAAACAACATCAAACGAGACCAATTTGTAGTTGAGTGGAATTGAGATGTTAGAAAGTGAATGTTTTAGATGGAAACTATCTTTGACGTGTGAATTAGTCGTATTGATCAATTTAGAAAGTTTAGATTGTATAAATTCAGCTAGTTTATATGTTGGACTATGTGTTGATGATACTATTGGACGAAGTGGATAATTATTTTTATGAATTTTTGGCAGACGATAGAGACGAGATAGGTTGCAATTTTCAGCTTTTAAGTATTTGTATTTTGTTTTATCAATGATTTTTAGGGTTCTCCATTTGAAGAGAATATTGTTAATGCCTTTTTGTAGAGTGTTGATGGGATTTCTATTTGTTAATTTGTATGTTGAGGAATCTGCGAGTAAATTATGAGTTTTTGTAATGTAATCTGATTTGTTAAGAATGACTGTTGAATTTCCTTTGTCAGCTCGTGTAACTAAAAGTTGAGGGTTGTTTTTTAAGAATGAGGACGTGTGTTTTATAATTTGATTAGTGTTGGACAATGATGTTGGAATATTTATTTTGTTTAAGATTTTAGTGAATCTGGTTCTAATTTCGATTTGTCTAGGTTTGTCGGGTAAAAAATCTAATTTGGACTCAAGTTCAGAGATTGATTTGTGGATATGAGTTTTTATGTTTGAGAGTTTGAGGTAAGGAAAACAAAACTTTTTACCTAGAGACAAGAATGTGGAAATGTGTAGCGGAATATCAATGTTGGAGAGATTTATAAGCCATTCTTTCGTTTTATTTAATGTGATTGTCGAATTTATATTATTCAGAGGAACCGCGGAAAGATTATTATTTGTGTCCTGTTGTCTATTAGTAAGAGTTGAGTATAAGATGTTGTGATTTTGTGTTGTTTGATTTATGTTTTGATAATTTAGGTGATGTATATTGTTTTGGTGCAGATGTGTTTGTGATGGTATTGTTCTTAAAAATTCGTCATGATTGAAAATGTGAAGATGTATGTTCTTGGTTCGTTGAAATCTAAGGTTTTGAAGTTTTTTTTGGCGTTTTTCATATGAGAGTTTTCATATGATAGCTATGAGAATTAATATAATAACACGAATATAAATATATTTCCGCCTACTTTTATGAATTATAATTTATTTGGCATAAGGACGGGTGTGAGTAAAGCGTAAACAATATTTTAGAAGATAAATAAGATGTAATTTAGATTTATCATTATATTTAAATTAACGTATAAACTAAAAAATAAGCAATCAGAGTGTGCGATACATTTTTTTGTATACATTAATAACGCAGGTAATCAAGAGCTAAATAAGCATTGAAATCATCTAAAAGCCTCGCTCGTGCCGTCGGGGGACGTCACGCGCGAGTCGTGCTCAGATTGCTTTTTCCCTCGAAGCCTTCGTTTCGGCTTGGCCGCACATGAACGTGCTCAGCGTCCATGTATTGGTGTGCATGCCGAAGGCGCGGTCGGGAAACTTCGATGGCGCTCGACTCTTTCCGAAGACGTCCGAGCGTCGCTCGCTCACGGACACGCGCTACTATGATTGTGTGATGGGCGCGCAAGAGACTAGAGAGGGGGTAACTTTTGCGCGCGATCTGGCTGCACTGGTCCACAGCAGTGTGGCGCTCCCACAAGTTCACCGTCTCACCGCTCCGCGGCCATCAGTGGCGACATTCTGTAACTTTGTAGCGACAGTATTCGTGGTCGTTAGCTGGCGACAGCCCATGAGAAGCTCCCTTTCTCCTGTGTTTGTGCATGCGATTGGCTGCCGCTAGGTAACGATAACGAAAACTGTCACTGCCGAGTTCCAGCGTTCCTAACAAGCGGTCACAGAGGTATGCGTCACAATATATACAACCGTCTTTCCCCTAGATACTAACACCCATTGCGTTTAGAGCAAGGTACAGTGGCATAGCTCTACTTATTAGTCTACCACTGTACCCGAGACGACGCGCAAAATTCCGTTTCCTGTCTTCTACCTTAGCGACCTACAGAACCTGGACACGATTGACAACTATGGTACAGTGGCACAACTCTACTGATGAGTCTGCCACGGTACACGAGGCGAAACGCAAAATTCCTTTTCGTGCCTTCTAACTTACCGACCTAACAGAACCTGGAAACCATGGAGACTATACTAAAAGAGTCCGAACTACGTACTACGGAAACGGTATGCGAATCTGTTGGAAAAACACAGTTCCCACTGCGGCCACTATGTGGTGCCGGTGATGGCTGATGCTTTGACGGTGGGGGTAAATCGCGACAAACTTCATTCCATTGAGCGGAAATGAAAAGGAACATAACCAAAAACTGAATATTCAAATGCGTGTGCTCATGCACACGCGAACCAGACGATACTAATTACTGCTGATTGTGTATATCAATCAACAACCCATTTCATCTCCGTCACACGCGGCTACCTTCATTGCGCCATGCGCCATGCCCCCTGTAACAATCAGTTATACATGACTCTCGTAATGTCCGTCTCTTCTATTTTCAATCACTGCCACGTGTGACGCTAGTAGTCTCTGCTCGATAACTAGATATATGGCGTGTGATCTGGGAACCGGCCGAACTCACCAAACAATTCTCACTTTCCGGGTTCTTGGGAATTGTGAAAAAAATCACCTTTTCCGGGTTTGGTTTGTACCGAGGTACAACCAGGGACGGTGCATGTCGGAATGATTTATCTCAAAACAGTTGACGCTCAACGTCACCTGATTGATTTTTTGACATTTAAAATGTTCTGAAAATATCATCGACTCACAAGCCACAGGGCGCAACGGAACCGTGAAACGAGTAAAACTCCACTGAAAAAAGCCGAGCAGAGGACTACTACCGCCACGGAGTGGACTGTAGCGAAATGAAACATCTTGGACAACACGCGAATAATTTATTGCCATAGGAATAGTCAAGGAGACTACAGGGAAGGAGTCCAATCTTCGTATGGTAAGACCACGGTTTTACATACAGGTCTAGAAACTCGAGTGGGTTAGGTAGGTTATTGAAGAGAGTTGGTAGTTCACTAACCACCCCTGGGCGGGGGGGGGGTCAGATAGAGACAGACTAGTCGGCCATGGTTCTATCTGTCTATCTCTGTCCCACCTTCATGTTCTTTACGCGAATATTTATCATGAGTTTGAAAGACTTTTAAAACGGCCAGGAAAAGGCTTTAGTCCATTCACCTGCGATTAATACAATAAAAAAAATATGATCCTAATCGTAATCATATAAATAATCTTTCCAAATTCAAGCGAACATGATAAGCATATACATACGATTTTAAAGCTATCACATTGCATGTGAACTTTGACGGAGTGGTTCCGTAACCCCCCCCCCCCCCCCCCATACTCGCGTTGTAGGTTCAAAGCCACTTGTCTCAATTTTTTTTCTTCCATTCCACATCTCCGTGTTTTTCATGCAATTTAATAAAAACACAAATGCAAAAAATTCAATATTGAAACATCAAGGTTTGATGATTGATTACAAAACTTGGCTGGCGAATGAAGAGCGTTGTTGCCAACCTCAACATCCGCGAAGTAGCCGTGCTTTGGCAACACTTATTCTTAATTACTGATAATAATAAATAATCTCGTCACATCAACGTAAATAGGCATAATTATAAATGACTTAAAGTTTTATTCTCAGTTGCATGAAATATTCGCTGACGTAGTTTTTTTTGGTAAAACTATAGAATCACGACTCCAATCCAATTTCAATGCCAGTTTTTGCCATCAACGCCTTTATAATTTCATCACTATTGATATTCAGTTGGGGGAGGCCGACTTTTTTTTATTAATTCCATAAATCATGGGATTTGGAAGTTTGCGGAAACGAGGGACAAAATAGCGCATTATAGACACACACTCACATACGCGCACACGCAAACACACAGACACGCGCGCGCACGTACATACGCACGCATGTACGCACACACACACACGCATACACGCACACACACGCACATGCGTACACACACACAAACGCGCGCGCGCGCGTGTGCGTATATGTATACTCGAACGAAGCAAGTTGAATTGATGAAACATAAACAAGGTAAGGTAAACAGAGTGAAAAGGTAAGTACATTTTGTTACGGATTTCTTTTTTACCCTCCACCGTAATTACACTTTTTAACTTTTTTTACATATTAGGGCTTTCCCCACCTTAAGGCGTTACCCCCACTTGTAGCGCAAAAAAGGCCTTTTTCATGATTTTTTAAAAAGAAAACTACAAAACTTTTTTAATCGATCAATATACCATCTTAAAGAACACATCTTGAAGAACTTTCAGGCTCTAGTGGGCCAATGCTCGAAATTAAAAGTACAAAAAATGTTTACATAGACCACATGCGATAAAGAATTATTCAAAAATATGCCTGCTGGCCTTCGAAGTGGCTGTTTGGTGTTTCATATTGCGAAATGTATTATGGGTAATTGAACGCTGAGGAATATTTAAAACATCTTGAATTTACACTGGGGTAACATCGCATTTATTCACGAATTTTATCGAACTGGCTGTCGTCCGACGAACGTTTTTTTTTTGTTGTTGTTGAATACTGCTTTTGATTAATTTCATTAATTAATAAGCAGTATTCAACAACGTTTATCAACGAAAATTAATGATAATTATAATGGGATTGTTTGTCCAAATTTGGATAACTCGCCGCAACGAATTTTATCGTAGAGTTGACCGCGGACACGCAAACTTATAATGACGTTCATATCCTCGGAATGCAATGTTATAATTCGATTTCTTTCCACAGATTCAAACTACGAAAATCGCTCCAACGTTCTCGGGTCTCATTAAATATTTAGAAGCTGAATATGCAGGGTAAATGACTCTGGATAATTAAATAAATGAATAAATAAAAAGAGCGAGGGACCTAATTAGTCGATCTCTTGTTCGATCTTGACGTTCGATCGCGACCAGCACTAATAGATTTTCTCAAATGCTTTTTCCGCGAGCTCGTGGTTTGCAAACCACCTTTACAATTGTAGATCCTTTCCGAGTTACACTGGGAAGATGTCAAGAGGTTGTGGAAACACCGAAAACCACGCGATTTAAAAATTACCGGAAAAATCCGGTTCCGACTAGAAATGTTGTTCCGACAGCCGGATCACTGATCAGGCAAGTTTCAAGATACGGTCCGGAATACTGTAGAAGTGCCCGCCTGATCTGTGCCGGATATCCACTGAATTAGTGAATCGGAAGAACGGGTGTAATAAAGACAAACTGATCTGGCCTGAATCAGGTAACCTTGCGAAGGCCATGTTAGGCCGCCGTTACAGATTGTCTGACTTGGCCCTGAACAATTTGCCCTACTCAGGCTGATATGTGGCATGCACAGATCCGGTGGATATCCGGCGTAGACCAAGCATATACTTCGAAGTGCGTGCCTGATCTGCGCCATATCTGCCGGATCCGTCTTCTTCCGTTCTTCTGTCCGTGCTCTGGTTTTGGCTAATCCGGTAGACATCCGGCGCAGATCAGGCATACACGCCGAAGTGCATACCGGATATGCGCCGGATATCTACCGGATCAACCAACCCCCGAGCACAGATATACGTGTACACCTAATCTTATTCGGGGCCATCAAAGTAAACAACTGAATTGCTGCGTGCATAATTTGGGCAAGATTCTAATAAAAAAACTAAGAGGAATGAATGAAAAAGAGTTCCCGAAACAATACTTCAGACGCCTTCGCGTATCAAAATGGCGTGCCGTGGGCGCGGAAAAAATCGCTAAAAGAAGCGGCCGGATATCCGCCGAGCCAGTGGATCCTTAGTACGGCCGCAGAAGGCACCTCGACCGGCCGAAGTACAGTAGCCTGTCTGTCGCCGTAATATGGCGTCCGTGCGGACGCCGTATTATGGCACGCCTGATCTGTGCTGCATATCGACCGGATCTGTGGAACCGTAGTTGAGAAATCAAGATACAAAGAACGAATGAAAATAAATTTGAAGTTTGCATCGTGGAAATGCAACGTTTTTTTCTTCTCTTTCATTCGTTTATTTTTATCATCAAAAGGTAATCAATCAAATCAATAAAGTTAGTTTTATTGGCACAACTGTTTAAGCATTTATTTATAAAATCATCAGTAGCCTTTACTTTGTTTGCAAATTGCAGTCGTAACACTCTAATGAGAATATGTATAAGGAGTACAACTTTGCAGTGACCGTTTTTTTCAAAAATTTAAGGCTTTATTATAAAAAAGTGGCTACATATTTTTTAATCAAAGTACTGCCCGTCCCTAGCTACGACCTCGGCCCATCTTTCAGGTAGCATTCGAATCCCACGTCGATAAAAGTCTTGGTCCTTGGAGGCAATCCAGGAATCGACCCAATTTTTTACTTCTTCGTAAGTACCGAAGTGCTGGTCAGCCAAATCGTGTGCCATTGACCGAAACAAGTGATAGTCGGAAGGGGCAATGTTTGGAGAGTACGGCGGGTGGGATAAAACCTCCCATTTCAGCGTTTCCAAGTACTTTTTCACGACATTTGCAACATGGGGTCGGGCATTGTCATGCTGCAGTATCACCTTGTCATGTCTTTCGTTGAATTGTGGCCGTTTCTCTTTGAGTGCCTTACTCAAGCGCATCAACTGAAGTCGGTAGAGTTCCCCTGTGATGATTTCGGATGGTTTGAGCAGCTCATAGTACACAACGCCCAGCTGTCAGCCCGTCTTCAAAAACTTTCTGCCTTCCGCCACCATGCTTGTTCTCGACCTCAAAATCTCCACTTTTGAAGCGTTGAAACCACCGCCGACACGTTTTCTCACTAATAGAATCCTCCCCGTAAGCATCTACAAGCAAACGGTGGGCCTCAGCCGCAGATTTCTTGATGTTGAAGAAGTAAATCATAACCTCCCGCAAATGCTGAGAATTCGGTTCGTAGGTTGCCATGTTTGAGTGCCTATAACTTTATAATGCATACACGTATCCGTTAGCTTTTTTAAATTGTTTACATTGGCAGAGCCTCTAGTTTAAAATGCCACTTTTTTTATTGAGCTAGGGCCACTACTTCGGCCACAGTGGCTCTCTAAGTAAAACGGTCACTGCAAAGTTGTACTCCTAATAAAAACGTGTGAGTTATTTTCACAGCCTAAATCGGAAAAAAATTGTCGCACTGCGACAATGCAAACTTCAACGTTTTGAATAATACTATTGACATTCTTTAGAATATAATTAGAATGATAAAAATGGGCAAAGAAAAAATGAGTGTTTACACAAGTGTTAGAATGACTAAATAGGTAGCGCGCTGAGTTCTAGAATTAGAAGATGTATGTTCAATTCCGAAGGTAGAAAAAAACTTTAACGAGTCAGGATACGTTTTAATCCATTTATCATGTAGGCAGAAACATAAATAAAGCATATAGAAACAAAAAATGCTATCGAAATTATTTTTTTCATAATTGTTGGATTTTTTAAATTTTCATTTCAGGCATCGATACGGCCACCGGATCAAGGCCTGAAAAGGTGTACTGATCATTTACCTAGCCGGCATCCGCGTCATGGCCGATTGTAAAAAACCCTTTCACGCTCGGTAAAGCCCTGATCTGGCAGCCTGTACCGTGCCGGAGTACGGAATACGGTGTGCTGGATCCAATCCTAATCTGCCGCGTCGCAACATTTCTAGTCGTCGTTGTACAAAGGAAATACCAGCCCATACAACTAGAGCCATTGAAAAAAAGTGAAACGCTAACTTTGTTCCCACTATAGAAAAAGTCACTATATTAGGGTTTTTGGCAGCTCTTGATACACCTTTTAAAAAAACGACGAATCATCGAGGCATACAGGGTGGGGAAAAAGTATGGAAACCCCTGGAACTTTCGGAGGGTTGGTTTAAAAAATGAATATTCAAGGTCAGGTTTTGGGTAATTTTCAACGAGGGATCCGATGGTGACCTTCAATTTGACCTTGAACCTCATCTCCAAGGTTATTTCAAGGTTCACTTTGTTTTTTTTATGGAAACCCCTATTTTTGACATCTGCAATCGAAAGAGCGGAAACTTTTACGTTCAAATATATACTCAGGTCATCGGGCAGCTGTGACCTTGAAGGTCAGCTGAAGCCCATTTGAACTTAAGAAAGGTCTGGGTTAGGTTAATGGGACGGTCCAGTATTTTCTCAGGTCAAGATCATTATTGAAGCAATTTTCAACGAGGAATCCACTGGTGACCTTCAACTTGAAGGGGAAACCTCATCTTCAAGGGGAAACCACTGTTTTTTAGATCGGCAATCGAAAGAGCGGGAAATTTTACGTTAAAAAATGTTGATACATTTGATCTCATTTGATGACCCGGTTCATTCATCCAAATCTTGACTTTCTACCCATTGACTCGCTAAAATCCCCAAAGCCCTTACGAATCTACGCAAATGTTTTCTTGTTCGGGCTTAAAACTCCAGTTAACTTCTCTAAATCGAGGTCTGGGTAGATAACCGGTGTTTTCTAGAAAAGAATGTTTTCTTCTGCTCCGCGTGGTTCCATATATAGTTCGCTATCGCGTTAACTACATTAGTCAGTAAATATATATCCTCTATACATTGATATCTGTTGCCATGAATTAACTACGTGAATTTGAATACGAATAGCGCTGCCTTTCGGAATGGTTCACCGTCGATTTTCAATTTAGCCACTTCTCTTAACCCACCCCACCCTCTTACTCCGCCCAACAAAATATTTGCTGTAAGAGAGGCTGGTAACTCGCCCAGTTGCCGACAAATAAACGCGACAAGTCATACATCAAGTCTGGATCGTCTTCGTCCTAGATATCTCCGTCACATATCAAATTCTGGTAAGTACCACGATGTTAAAGATTGTTGAGTTGCAAATGGAATTGAATGAAAATTATTGTTTTTTATGTTCAGTTGGTTAATTTTTGTTTACCAGATTTAAGCGTTTTTTAGAACTAGAATTTAACCTGTATCTGTAGAAGAATATTGTAGACAATAATGAATGTATTGTGATGTCTAATAAGTTCTCGCTGTTTTTTCGTGAAAATGAATGCTTTATTTAAAAAAAATCTTTCCTAATGCTTTCGAACGTTTCAAAACTCTTGTGTGATCAACTCCTAATTCAACTCATTAAGGCGTCTGGCCACCTTGGCCGATCGAAAAATAGGTATATTTTTAAAAAAATAATAAACTCGTAAGTTTGGGCCGGAATATTTTTATTTTTTTACACAACGTCAGAAAGGGCTTTAAGAATAACGTTAATAAATTTCTGTTCAAAGTATTGAAAAATGGCGCCGTTATGCATATTGCCGCGGAGGTCCTCGGCACAATGAGCGCGGTCGTTGTTCCAGCTGTTACCCGGTCATGCCACATCTGAAAAAAAAATCAGCTCATTCGTGAGTAGTGGCGCTACAATGTAGCGTAGCGGTTTTTTTCGACCATTAAAAAAATTATGGTTAGCCGAAGAAAAAAATTGTATTTTTCACCGAAATTTTTCGAGCAAAAACAATAATAAAACAAAAACTAATCAAGTTATCGCAAAAATCCTACGTGACATTTTAGATAATGTATCTAAAAGTATTGTGTGAAAATTTGAAAGCAATCGGACCGATAGTATACGATATTTCGATAGTACCAGTTAAAAAAATGTAGTCTCGTGATAATCGCGAGTCTTACCTTCAATCAGCGATTCCTGGGCTATAGACGTCTCCTCACACTATACTACGTAACACAAAGTAAACGACTAATCTATACAATAGGACAGCTGCGTGAGCTAAATCGTGCGAGTTAAAAACACGGATCGAACCGCACGGTCGACCGCCCGCAGCGGCTCAACCTTCCTGCCGAAAAATAACTGTAACTTGGTCAATTTTGCGTTTTTCAGTACGTACTATTGCTTAAATTGTTCTTAACAGTTCAGGGTTTAATAAAACAAAATTTAATTACATGGTGGCCATGCTTCAAAATCGTTATTTTTGAAGCGTCTAAACCAAGCTCTGCAAGTTGTTTCCAACAGAGTATGGTCGCCGTACATCTCAACAAGAATTTTATGTGTATCAGCTGCAGATATTTTAAAAATACAGTAGGGCAGTAAAATTCCTCGCAAATAATCTGTTTGGCACGAAATTTGACATGTTTAACACTATGAAAAAAAAATTGTTTACACGTCTGCGAAATGACATACACTGAATTTCAAGCTTGCTTATGGTGCTTCTTATAGATGCGTTAGCATCTTAAACCATACTCACGCAGTGCTGGTAATGCCATGTGTTGGAAAACAGCGAGAAGTAAATCCGATTAAATTCGCAAAACCCGTAAAATTTAAGGTGGCCGCTGATAATAACCGATTCAGGACCAAGTGGATCGTCGATGCCGGCGGACCAACCTCATCAAATTTATTAGTGCAATCTTCATAGTTTCAACAATCTACGTAGTTTCGTCATAAACATCTAAGTCTTATGTTTAAAGGCGGTTCTTCGGCTTCCGCAAGTTTCACATTAGTCGGTATAGACTATCTATAGCCTAAGGCAGTCGGCAGTGCTTTATATTGTACTTTGTCAAGTTTTAATCATTGATTTTTATAACAACCGTGAAATCGAAATCGCCGTATTCAATACGATAGTGTATTAAAGCCATGTATAATATCACTAATAGGCTTGGGACTGCTTCCCACCACGTATGTCCTAAGCAACTCAAAATGTTTAACAGGTTCTGGCATTTTTAACCATTGACGAAATTGGAGGCCTCCAATCGAGTTTCGCTCGTTAATACAAGCCGAACATGTTTACTTTTGTTCAGCAATTCATTCCAATATTGTTGAGTCTGATAGACCATTGGGCCTGTACCTTTTTATTACTAGAGATGCATAATTTGGGTTCTTCCGGCGCTATTTTAAAACCATTTTTTTTTCTAAAAAGTTATTCAGTAGAGATACAGAGTTCTCGGTCTTCGGGCCTCTGTGTATATTGCGACGGTATCGGCGAACTGGATAATTTTCCCTAAATTTACAATATTCAAATCTAAATCTAAGATATGTATATATATATATATATATATATATGGTACAGAAAACGGCACCATATAATTTTATCCGACTGTGGAAATCTAACAGAACGTTCCCTAGCTGATACCAAATTGTAACCTTAAGGGGTTAGGCCACTCTAGAGGCTGAAAAAATAGGCTTTTTGGAATTTTTTTCAGAAAAACTACAACATAAATCGAGGTAACAAAAAGGGTGTTTATCATACATATCAGTGACTGCATACAATCATTTTTTTGAAGCGATTAATTCAAAATGGCGGCTGTGCAGCGTTTACTCAAAACTGCATTTTTTAAGTTGGCCGGAAACATAACTCAGACAATTTTCAACCGATTCACTTGAAATGTTGAATATATCTTGAAAAATAAATTGTCTATGGAGGTACGTAGGATTTTTTTTTATATTGCATATTTCATTTGTTATTAACAATTATCTGACGATTTTTTAGGCAAATTTTTCACTTCCCAAAAATGTATCTAAAAATCGTCAGAAAATTAACGTTAAGGTACAACACCACTGTGACCCCCTGTTTTTGAGCCATTTTTCAAGAATTTTTTTTTGTGGGAAAAAAAAGAGATATTCGAAAATTTTTCAAATTTTTCACGCCCCATGGTGACCCTGGGGAAGCTCCCGCGTCAAGTACTGTTGCCTCTGCAGTGGTTCGCGGCACGCAGCAGAACTCTCTTCAAAGTCGATCTGAAAGAAAATACCGAGTGTTTTCGTTAATAATATGATATTTTGAAAAGAAGTACATAGGGATTTGAAAAAATATTGATTTTTAAAAAATAGGCACGCTTTTGAAATTAAAGGACGATTTTCGAGCAAAATTTCTCGTCGAAAATAGGCTATAACTTTTTTTATTATTGAGATATCGAAAAAATCCTATGTACTTCTTTAGATAATCTAGTTTTATTGATGCAGTCCAAATTTGAAGTCGAGCGGATAAAAATTGCTCGAGTTCTGCTGCGTGCCGCACTCAAAAAAGTGGTTTTGAGAAAAACGCGTTCAAAGTTTTAGGTTTGTTAATTTATGCGATAAATTGGAAAAAAAAATTTTTTACCTTTAATCAGCGATGCCGGCACCATATAGCTGGCCTTCAAGAAGCAAATCATTGTCCCTAGCATCTTTTCTCGAACTTGTAGAGGCTCTTCTTGCCTCTTTTGCAGCGTCTGTGAGCGAGCGCTCCGCCAGCTCGATCCGCGCTGCATCGGTTTCAACGCAAAAATTGAAACAATTTGGGCCGATAGTTATCCCCAACGTCTCCAAAACTTTCATGAGGCTTCTCAGGCCATCATTGAATAATAATACCGCGATATCAGCTGCAATATCGACGATTTTTTTGCTCCCGGACTGACACTTGGGGGCTATTGCCCAAACTGATTTGTTGTAGCTTTCGTTGTTGTTTTGCGTGAAGCCGCCCAAACAACGCTGCAGCAAATCGTCTCTGCTCAAATTTATATATCCCGGTATACCTGCCGACCCTGAGGCGCGCAGCTGCGCGGGACCCCGAGCGTCACGGAGCGCTGCACCGCTCCACAAAATATTCAATATCTCCGAAAATAATTATTTTTTCGATCTGGGTCCAACGGCATCTTAATCTTAAATGTATTTTATATTTTTCTAGATGGTTTTCAAAAAATCGATTTTTTTAAGCCGTCACAGTGGTGTTGTCCCTTAAGCTATTAACGTTAATGTGTTTATTGATAGTTGATGGTTTTTTGTAACTATCCAAAAATGCATTATAAACATTATTTACAAAGTCATACTACATTTTTCGTAATTAAACAAAAATGTAAGAACTTTGTAAAAATTGTCATACCAATTATTGCATTAAACTAATTAGACGAACTAATTCCAGACGCCATGACAGTCAGTTTCACCCTGTGCACTGGCTGTATTACTATATTTTTGATACACTAAAGACACGGACAACGCCTACAGGACATATTCAACACCACGCTCTCGGGTCAAATTTACGGACGTTTCTTATACCGTCTCACCATGCGAAGATTGGACGCCTTCCCTATAGTCTCCCTGCCCATGACACTGGGTACTATTCCCAAGGAGACTATGGGGAAGGAGTCCAATCTCCGTATTTTGGCGCGTCCGTAAAAGTGGGGCCAATTTAGGTTCCGCCTAAGCGGCACTGCGGAAGTTAGTCATCATGTACTGTATATACATGTATGTTTTGCGCATGCGTTGTTATCAGCTGTCTTTGTTGTTATTACATGTTACATAAGCTGAACATTTTTGTTTTCTCAACCTTAATTCATTTTATAAATAAATTTCGTGTAGCTGTAGTAGTGCCTTAAGATGTTTCTACATTCAAGTCGTAATGCAATGGCGCACCTAATTATGAAAAAAAAACCAAAAAATGACATGACAATTTATATCCGACGTAAATATAAATTCCATTCAAATGTGGTTAGGTGGCCGAGATTATATCGTGTAACGTACGTAGAAAATGTCAGCGACTGGGACACGCGAATGTAAATTGCAACCATTTTTGTAATCTCGATTTATTTTGTAGTTTTTCCGGAAAAAATCCCGAAAAAGCCTATTTTTCGGCCTCTAGAGTGGCCTAAGGCCTTAGTCATTAAATTGTGGTGGACTGCTAGCCGATGTACCAAAATATCTTCTAATACATCATCACACACACTACAAGTGTCAATGAAGAGAGCTGCAACGAGCTTATTGTTATCGAAAGCTTTCAGCACATCCATGTTTAGTATAGCCAGGTACTCATTGCATGGTCTCGACCGCCTAAACCCAAATCAAGAGGCCGCTAGTTTCTTATGAAATTCAAGACAACAGTTTCGTCCGAAATTTATTGTCCCTTCGAAAACCTTCAGAAGGCAGAGAGCTAAAGTAATGGGTCTCATTTTAATACTAGCACTCTTTGGAATGGACAAAAAGGATACATTTACTCCTCTCAGTAGAGGGTCGTTACCAGATTTATAGATATCGTTTTATAGCTGAGGCTAATGTACTTCGTTGAGAAATCTCGAAATGATTTTATAATCGATACCATTACTTCCCGGGCTCGACTTTAACTTGACATTGGATAGCGTTAAATTCAGTTCTTTTTTAGAGTAAGATAGGTCAAGAGAGGGGCCACCTCTCTCGGCAAAGTCAGACAGTTTAACTTCCGTCCAACTTGGGCAAAGTACGCTTTTTAAATTATTTTTTCGTTGTATTAATTCGCAGTCTCCGCTTAATATCACCTACATTTTGAATTCTTATTTTTCCACCACACATAAATAGAGTTCGTATCTTTAGTCAATGTTTCACTGATTTCTAAAAGCTACCTCTTTTGATGTTTTTCAAACCCTAATGAACTCTAGCATCCGCCTTTCTGTATTATTACGATTATTTCGATCTATTCTTATAACGTCATACCCTCCAAAACTTAAACTATCTTTGGAATTTAGCCATGTTTCTGACAGTGCGATAATATCCGCATTTTTTGCTCTAGAGTTGAGCTCGGGTAACTTGAGCACGACCCTCTGACAATTTCATTGTACAATTTCAATACCTCAATGTTCCTAAGCCATTTGTGGATACATATGTTGTAATTACTCTACCATAGTTACGTGTTCGTTTTGGAGTAGCCTTTCATTTGATTCATCTATCTGGCGGCATTTATTAGCTTTGACGTAAAGTTCTATCGTTCTTCATGTACTCTTCAGTAAAACTGATACGTCTGAGATCATTGATGGAGCTATCAGTAGTTCCCGAACTTCTTCTCGTGACTCCAACGGTGCTGACTCGTCGTTATCCGCTTTTGGTTGAACCCATCTGAAGCATCTCTCGGTTGTATGATGATGGCAGTATTGTTTGGTCGGTTTCTCGCCGCAATCTGGCTCCGCGAATGCACCCTGCATTTGCTGTAATTGTGGTTCCCTAGAGTATATTTCTCCCCTTTTCATATCTGGCCAATGGAAAATCTTGTTGATGTCGGCTGTACAGTGTGATCATAATTGTACGCCGATCGTCCAATTGAAGGCTGAATAGAATGCAAGCGTCGTTTTTCGTTACTTATCAATTACGTAGCTAATATAATGAAATATTCGAACTACTGTCCGAACCGTGGGACCTGTCCGAGCATTGGTACCGTTACCTTAAAACTTTCGATTGAAATTATTTCAGTTGAGTTACATCGACAAATTCAGGCGATATGGACAAACAAATGATCGCTAAGTTGACTTTGTGGAAATTCCGTAAGAGGACGGTAGTAATAACTTTGCCGCTATTTGTTGAAAGCCTCTTTAATGAAATATCGAACATCAAACAAAGGGCTCTTCTCTCTTCACCTCTCCTGTACACGACTAGAGAGTTGCGATTGGGATTATTGAATGAAATGAAAGTGAGTGTGCAATCAATAATTGTCGTACAACATACATAATATACCCAAGTGCACATCAGGTCAGAATGAATTCTCCAAATGATTATATCATTTGGTCATGATAATAATCATCGTTGTATTTGTTACAATAATGATCCGACAAAACGTCCACGCCACGCACGATTGATCAGGCCAAAGCAACAAAAATTACACCGCAGAGAATAATTTGTATTTAATTTAGTTGGAGTGCAAAAGTGTGTACAAATGATCGGACGGAGTCTCTTGAACGTTTGTTGCAGATGATGCACCGTCAGCAGACCCTATCGCTCCTGAGGTCCAACAGCAGCAGAGGGAGCAACAACAGCGGCAAAAGGATAAGCAACTTGTCGAGCACTTGTTCGTCAACGTTGTCGTTAATATCGAGGCGGTGCTTGTCCAATCGTTCGAAAAGCTCGTCAACGGCAAAGCCAAGCCCGACGACCATTACTCCGCGATGCGCCGCGACGACGACCTCAACGACGTCGACCACGACGCAGCATTCCTCGTCGTCGTCTCGTCCTCTTTTACTCTCAGTACTCGCATGGTCCGTACCGCTTTTACTAATCTCTTCGTGCCTCACGAGTGCCGACACGGACGTGCTAATGGGACATTCACTGGGAAAGAGGTTCTTCATGCGGATACAGTGCAAGGGGATCTACGACGTGAGCATGTTCGCTCACCTCGATCGCATCTGCGAGGACTGTTACAACCTCTTCCGTGCACCGACTCTAGACACCCTCTGCAAGTACGGCTACCTCTCGATATTTGCCTTGATTAGTAAAATTCCCCATGATTCGTGATGACTCGGTTGTGAATTTAAGGACGAGACTTTTCATGGTTTCGTACGTCAAGAGAAGCGGTGTTTGGTCGAATCAAATTTTGATCGTATTTGTTGAATTTGTGGGGAATTTTACCGCTCTAATTGATTTTAAAAAAATCTGCAACCGAAGCACACAGAATTAGACGCTCCATAAATAATGATTTTTATGTATTGAATTGAAGGCATTACGTCATGAAGACTTATGTCAGGCGCTGGCTGGACTTGCAGAATCATTAGGAGTTGATCACACAACAGTTTCGAAACGTTTGAAAGCATTAGAAATGATATTTTTAAATGAAGCATTAATATTCACGAAAAAAAACAGCGAAAACTCATGCAACATCCCAATAAATCTGTAAAACAAAACCTTTCTAGATCAAGATATGAAAGAGCGAAATGACAAATGTGAAAAACCAATTTGTGTTGAATTTCAACGAGGCAACCTTCAACGCTGTTTCGATTAAACGAAATTGGCGAAGAAACGCAGGAGGAGAGAGAAGAGAGAGAGAGAGAGAGAGAGAGAGAGAGAGAGAGAGAGAGAGAGAGAGAGAGAGAGAGAGAGAGAGAGAGAGAGAGAGAGAGAGAGAGAGAGAGAGAGAGAGGGAGAGAGAGAGAGAGAGAGAAACGTGAAAGCCCCCTAACCACAGTTTCAAATAAAAATGGAATTTCTGTTTCATTTGTGAAAACTTTGCAGACAGAACTGCTTCACGTCGGACTTCTTCAAGGGATGCCTGGATTCGCTTTTACTGCAGGACGAAGAGGAACAAATTAAAACGGAGATAAAAACGCTCCACGGCTGCGACCCGGGGTTTGGGTAGCTTTTATTTATTTGTTTATGATTTCACGTCGAGCCTTTTTTCTTTTATTCTTTAATAATTGTAAGTCAGGATTTATTTAGTTACTCATAAGACTCATATTTTAAAATTGTCATAATTATATTTTCGTACCGAAATGTTTCTTCCTCTAATTCACAAGTTTTGATGAAAGCATCTCCCATGCAAAGATGCAATGCAGTAACAAAAATATATTAACGATACCATTAATAAAATTCAAATGACCAGTGCGATGGTCTAGTGGTTAGCGTGCTCGCCACTAAACCAGCGGACCGGGAGGTCCCGGGTTCGAAGCCCAGTCGCGTACATTTCGTCATGAAATGTTTTTCTTCGGCATTTCGCGGCGAAATAAGACTAGTTCCACGACTGGGGAGCGAACTCGTTGGCCGGCTGTATTGGTGTAGGTTTTCCGCAGTTTCCCTATACCCATGACAGAAATGTCATGATGAATATAATACAGAGGGGGAAGTCGGCTGCGGCCGCAAGAGGGGGAAACAGGGAGAAAGATGGAGAAAAAAGGAATAAACAGTAGAGGAACGAAACGGGCACAGTGCGGGAAAAGAATAGGTAATAAACGCGAAAAGCGTGTACCTAAGGAAAAATAAAATTCAAATGGTATATATAAATATATTTGGTTTGATCGTTTTTTTTATTCCGCGTAAAAAAAATCATATGCAGATAAATGGTTACTCTTCAATTCCTAAATGCGTCATTATCCAGAAAGCTCCCGTTCGAAAATCGTTTATCTCTGTGTATGAAGTTAAACAATCAACGAACAGACCGATGTTTATTTGCGAAAACACGACGGTGATGAACAAATTTATGTTAGGGGTGGTTTACCCCCTTAAATTTGCTGTCCCGCTGAAACGCAAAAACGCGTCAACTTGAATTTTGATTCCTCTTCAAAATGATACCTGTTTTATTAATTTTCATACAACCCTCTTAAGCGTGGGGTGAAAAACGGCAAACGGAGGGGTGGTTTACCCCTTAATTATATTTTTAATCAACACTCTTGTAGTGGATTTTTCATCGCTTAATATTAGAGGAATTTTCGACTTTGTTTCATTCAGATCGGTGGACTGCTTGTGGGAGAAACTTTAAGAGGTGGTTTCATCCCCTAACACCGTTTTTCGGCCGATACAAAAAAAACATGTTTAATAGTTTGCAATGCTTTCCCACATATATGAGTTTCAACGAAATCGAAAGCAGATACTTCAATGATGTTTCTCGTCAGAGGGGTAGTTACCCCTTAAGACGAATGTAATAATTTTGAAATATGATAAAATATTAAATTGTAGCTTATAAAAATATTTAAAATCCGCGGATACACTTTAAACAAAGAAAAAACAACCATGATAAATAAATTTATGTTAGGGGTGGTTTACCCCCTTAAATTTGCTATGCCGCCAAAACGCAAAAACCCGTCAACTTTAATTTTGATCCCCCTTCAAAATGATACCTGTTTTATTAATTTGCATACAACTCTCTTAAGTGTGGGGTGAAAAAAGGCAAATTGAGGGGTGGTTTACCCCCTAATTTAATTTTTTCTTAACATTTTCATAGTAAATTTTTCATCGTTTTTCATTAGAAGAATTTTCGTTTTTATTTCATTATGATCGGTGGATTGCTTCTGGGTGAAACTGTAAAATCACCCCTCGACACGCCTTTCTTTGAGGGGCGCTTTCCCCCCTCCTTAAATCCGTTTTTCCGCAGATAACAAAAAATACGTGTCTCAAAGTTTTCGATGCTCTGTCACATATATGAGTTTCAACAAAATCGGAGGCGGACACCTGAGAGATGTTTGTTAGTGCCAATTGTAGAAGATGATTCGTTGGACTATTTGGTGGATGCCATACCCGAGCGAACATTGCAGAATTAGGCGCGAATGCAGAATACTACCAAGAAGGATGTACCGCGCGGAGTGAAATCAACAGCAGACAACCCAGCCGATAGGGCGAATGGGCAGAAGGCGTCAACGAAAGAAGAGGCTGGTGACAAGTAGATGAAATGTTACAACTGTAACAAATTAGAACACGTTTCGAGAAACTGTCGGAAGCCTCAACGAGAACGAGGATCATGCTACAACTGCGGACAAATGGGGCACAGAAGATTAAAAAAAAGCCTCAAGTATCCACCGTCTACGGAGATCCATTGGAAGAAGACAACGTCGAACACCGAAAGCTCGCGACTTCCGAAATAAAAGATTCTCGTTTGCGGCGCGTATTGTGTCTGGATACGCTTCTTGATATGGGTAGCCCGATTAGCTTCGTTAAAGAGCGGTTTATTGAAAAAGAAGGGCTTCTCCCCTTAAAACCGTCAGATCGCGAATATTGCCGCTGCAAGCGGACACAGCTAAAGTTCTTAGAAAAGGTTAGCGCCACGATTTCAATTGGCGATATTTCGATTGATGTTGTCGATTGGCCTTAGAGTTTACGTTGCGCCGGAAGACACGACGGTAACGCCAGCTTTGCTCGGCCGCGATGTACTATACAAATTCGGTTTCCGTCTGACGCTACCGACAGACGGCAACATTGGGCAGGAAATGACGGACATTAACGTATCCGAAAACGAGGACCACCTAGTCGACGAGTTACAGGTAAACCCAGAGATTCCTTATAAAGCGAAAGTCTACTTGAAACAAATGGTTTGAGAGTTGTACGTGGATTATCCGAGCCCGTCAGAACCTAAAACGAAAGCGGAGCTGAAATTACGACTGGATAATCCGCAACCGTTTCACTGCTCCCCGCGCAAACTAGCTTTCAACGAAAAAAAAACATCAGGTAATTCTAGACGATTTGGTAAAAAAAAGAGTACAAAACAGCGATTCCGAATTCGCATCGCCGATAGTCTTGACGGAAAAGAAAAACGGCAAAACGCGTATGTGTGGGAACTTTCGTCTCCTTAACAAGGCAACCGCGAGAGATAACTACCCTATGCCTCTTATCGAGGATCAATTTGCGATCGCGGGAAACCAGAGCTACTTTGCATTGTTAGATTTGAAAGATGGTATCCATCACGTTCACGTCGCACCAGAATCAGTTCAGTATACGTCGTTCGTGACTCCATAAAGCCAATACGAATGGTTAAGAATGCACTTCGGTTTGACAAAAGAAATTAATGATTAAACGAACTTACCTAAGTGAAGTTCAATCATGATTGTATGAAGCGCCTCTTCCGAAGAGATAATAGATGTAGTACCCCTACTCCGCACAAGTGTCTCCACCAATTTAAAGCTAGGGAAAAGAAACTTCCCTATGTCCCGCAGGCGGCCGCCTCCGTGAGCGCCACCGCGTCGATCTTCATTCGTCACAGCTTTGCCGTAACGCAAAATACGGGTATCTCTCTCGAGATAAATGGGAGGGAAGGGACTGATCTCTTCGGAAGAGGCGCTTCATACAATCATGATTGAACTTCGCTTAGGTAAGTTCGTTTAATCATTAATTGTATTTCGCGCCTCTTCCTCGAGATAATAGATGTAGTTGTTTAAAGCTTGTTACGGCATCCATATGGTGATATCCTTTTTGACTTTATTTCACAAGAATCGAAAGGTTAGGATGAATCCTCAACGAAACGTCCCGAACAGGACGGAAACGCAAGAAAAGTAAACTAGAACAAAATGCAATCAACTTGCCACCGTACACTATCCCCGAAAGATGCTTGTTTTTTTTTTAACTCTCGAGTACTGCTTCTGCAAACTGATTGTCTTCCGACAAGACAACTCGATCGTAAAAACGCGCGAATGTTTGGGACTCTTTTGACCAGCCCGCAGTTTTACGTATCACGTCGATACTGACGCCTTGACGTTTTGCTGACGACATTGCGGCATGTCGCGTACTATACGCTGAAAATACGTTAACGTCGATACCACTCTTAAGCATAACGGACTTAATCCATCTACTGAGCGTTTGTGTACCCACCGCTTTGTGGGGGTTTTTTTAAACGATACGAATAATGTTACGATTGACCCCCTTACTTCTTTTGGCTTTTCTAAATACGTTAGCAGCGCCGAAGCAACGCAGATTGGTTTTTCCTGAGAAAGAAACGACAATCTTAAAACCGGTTGTTTTTTCCTAGGAACCGACGTTTTGATCGTGTCCGGGATTTTAACTTCAAGCGACCTCTCGTCCGTCTGATAAATATTCCTCGTGTCTATCAACGATATCGTCTGTCGACGATGTCCCGTACTCAGTGCCAACAAGGTCACTAATTTTAATGTGAGCTTTTCTAAGCATAACTCTTCGTTCGGGTACCACGTCGATAGATGTCTTAAAACAACCTTTGGGTCCCAAATCGAATCATATTTCGGCGTTGCCGGCCTCAATTTTGCCACACCTCGGAAAAATCGTTGGATTTTCTCGTCTCTCCCTAATTCCGGTCCCTTAATTAGTGAAATAGCCTATCTATGACAATTTAACGAGCTATATGATGCTCCTCTTTTAAACTCCTCCGTGAGGAACGACAAAACGTTATTTGTAGACCCGAAAAATGGATTGATCTTTTCTTTTTCACAAAAAGTCCACCATTTTTTGAGGCCGACATCGTATTGTCGGAGTGAAGACTCCGAAAGCGACACTATTAAAATTTCCACCGATTCGGCTGGTACCTCCTTCTGGACGAGGGCTTCCCGGATAGCTTGCCTGCTACCAACGTAAGCTGCTGCCACAACGGGTGCATCTCTCTGCGGGAAGAACGAATTAATTTTCTATCGGATTCAAAGATAATCGGTTCGGCCTCGAGAAGAGATAAGAATAACGGGAACCACGGTTGGCTTTCCCAGAGTGGCATCACCACTATACCGTTTGAACCCTCATCCTCGATTTTTCTCAAGACTCAAAATAATTGAAAATGGAGGGAACGCATAAAAGAACCATTTTTTCCACTCCAATGTAAAAGCGTCGATAGCGATAGAGTCGGGATCTTTTCGCCACGACACGTAGCGACTACATTTCGCATTCGCTTTTGAGGCGAACAAATCGATCTGTGGCTGGCCGAGAGAACGAGCAATCTTTTCGAACGCGTACTTCGCAATCTCGAATTCAGTTTCTGGCTGTAATCTCCTAGACTCGTAATCCGCCTCCACGTTCTCGTTCGAGCGGATATACGACGCCACAATCCAAATTTCTCGACTCTCGCACCATTGCCAGATTTCTTTTGCTAGATAACTAAGATCTTCGTAACAGCTGCTCCTCATGCGATTGACGTAGGCGATGGCTGTGGTATTGTCCATACGCAGCAAAATGTTAGTACGTCGTCTATCATTCGCGAAGCATTTTAACCCGAAAAACGCTGCTCTCAATTCTAAAATGTTAATATGTGACTCTAAATCCTCGACGTTCCAGTATCCGTGGCTCCGGTGACCTTCGCAAAAGACACCCCATCCCGTACGCGATGCGTCGGAGAAAATTTCGAATTCGTACACCGGCTCGTCCATAGGGGCACTAGCGTGACGAATATTTGCTTTCCACCATTCGAAGTCTTCGTACAGATTTTTTGGGATGTTCGTAGTCGAGTCAAAATTATTGTCGTTAGCTTTCAGCATACGCGATCTTCCTTTTTCGAACCCTCTTACGTAAACCATCCCGTATTTTAAGGCTGGACACCTCGAGATTAATGTACCCACGAACCATGTAAACTCCCTTATTTTGCAATGGTCAATCTTGCTAAATTTTTCCAAGAGGTCAACGGTACGTTGTATCTTGTCTTCCGGTAACTCTATCGACATTTTTCTCGAGTCAAAAATTAACCCTAGATATTTACATCGTTGGGTTGGAATCGCAAGGCTTTTTTCTTCGTTAACTATGAATCCTAAAGTCTGTAACAAAGATCTCGTTTCATGAATATTGTCCATACACCTTTCGAACGAATTTCCGATAACTAAAATATCGTCCAGATAAAAAACCGAGTGGAAGCCACGTTTTCTTAGAAAACATACTACTGGTTTCAGTATTTTGGTGAAAATGTACGGCGCTACGTTTAGCCCGAACGGTAAACAAATAAACTCGAATAGCTCGCCGCCATACGCAAAACGCAAACATCTCCGACTTTTTACTGCGATTGGTACGAGGTAGTACGCATCCTTCAAATCGATTGTAGCCAAAAAATTCCGTAGGCTAATCAGTCTTTTCGCTACTTTCCAGTCCTCGAGTTTAAAGTGTTTTGTTGATATCGATTCGTTGAGTTTCTTAAGATTTAAAATTAATCTATGCGACCCATCCGGTTTTGGGGTTAGAAAAATGTTCGACAGGAACTGTTCTTTTTCCGGTGAACATCTAGCAATCGCTCCTTTAGCAATTAATTTGTCAATCTGTTTTTGGATCAACAGCTGCTCTCGCTCCGACCATGTGGGTGCGATTGGATCCTGTTTTTGACTTGGACGGGTCGTAAACGGAATCTCGACGCCTCGAACCCAATTCCGGATTACGGGGTCACCCGTTATTTCTGACCATGCGCTAGTAAACCATTTAAGTCTGCCTGCAGGTCTACTTGAGTTTATCGACGTAACTAACGACGTCTGGAGAACGGCCGACTCGCTTCCTTGCGTTGATAAGGCTTCTTCGTCTCCGGAGTCCTCGATGATGTCTGTCGTTGCCCGCTCGACGTCGCTGTTCGTCTCTTGTACGCAGACTGACGCGGCGGGCCCTTCATATTTTTTGTTTTTTTTTGTCCGTTGCTCTGTTGGAACGGTTTCGTCGGAGGCTTAAGTTCTTTTGACGTTTTTTCCAGGTTCTTTGCTATCTTTATCTTATCCTCCAGATCAACGCCGAATAACCATTCGTCCACTGACGTGTTTGTGAGCGTAGTCTTCAGGGATGAATTCAGATTGGCTAGAATAAGATTTTTTCTAGCTAGAGATTCTTCTCGATGGATCGAGGCGAGCAGTCGCCCACCATCGCGCAATAGTTCGAGTAAACCGATCTTTTGAGGGTTATCAATCTTCAGGGTGATTGAAATGGCTTTGCCCACAGCCGCCAAACAAGCCGCAATCTGTTTTTGTTTTTCGCTGATTCTCTTATCCCTTTTAATCGTGTTTTCCTGAACGGAAGCATTAATTTCTGTGTTCAATTTTGGAATTGAAATGAACGAACAGTTTTCCGGAGCCGGATACTTTTGTAAAAGTATCTTTACTTCTTCCTCCTGAAGTCCTTGTTTGACAATATCTGAACAGCGTAGGGCTACGTCTTTATGAATCGCCGCATCCGTATTTTTTCCTGATTCTAAACGAGCCCCTAATATGCTTAGTAACTCCTGCTGCAGTTCGACTTCATGTTCCGGGACGATTTTTTCCCTCTCGATCGCGTTTTCCGTCCTCTGCGTTTCGCTGAGGCCATCGGCCAGTACGTTTTTTACCTTATCGTTTTCCTCGGTAATGCTATTGATGGATGTCTCATTTTGATTTACGTTATCGCCCTGAGGTTGCACTCGGGCGCTCGTCGTCGAGTAACTCGGCCGGGATCGAAATCTTGAGGGACGACCTGCAGGAGAGGAATGAATAGACGTCCGTCTTGAAGAGGGTCGAGATGTTGAACGTCTATGAGACTGAGAATGCCTGTTTCCCATATTGTCTGTCTGCCTCGCTGGCGATTTCTTTGGCATGCGTCCCATAGACGTCGAGTGCCTCGAGGTATAACTCGGTGTAAAGCGAGTTGTTGCGTAATCTGGCGACCGTGAACGTCGTCTGGAGAGCGAACGTCTTGCCGTGTGGCGATGTGGCGAGCGACTACGTCCAGATGACGAGCTGCTCGACGAGTGTCGCGATGACGCTCTTCTCGATGCCTATCGAGACCAAGAACGCCTCGACGAGTTTCGCGACGATGGTCGTTTATCTGAAAAACCTAACAATTCTAGTGCAATTGTGCATTTAATTTGTTGTGCCCGTTCATACGCGAGATTTTTTATTTTTATTTTTGACTCCAGCGGCCGAAAACAACACGAACTGGACGGGTCAAACCCGGTTTGTCGTAATTCGCACCATAAACCTTCGTCAAACGAGAGCGTGTCTTCTGGTAAAATACCAGAAGCACCGTGCGTCCCGATAAAATCGTTTGCACGTCCAATTGCCATTGGAATGGTACGCGGCACGCAATCTTTTCCAAAAAGATAACGTGCCTATGCTTCTTTAGTCCCCCGGACCCTCAGAAGTGTGGGTAAAGCCGTCACTTACGACGTTCGTCTCTCTCTCGATCCAAATCCTTCTCTAAACGTCGAATTTTTCGTCGAAGTGGGTGATTCTCCTTGTCCTCTTCCGATTTTTTCCTTCTCTTCTTACTTTTCTTGCCCATAATTACTTTTTTTTTAAATATCTTTACGCGATGTAAGTCTGATGACACTTGCACCAAGCGAAAGATTGAAGATCGACGCGGTGGCGCTCACGGAGGCGGCCGCCTGCGGGACATAGGGAAGTTTCTTTTCCCTAGCTTTAAATTGGTGGAGACACTTGTGCGGAGTAGGGGTACTACATCTATTATCTCGAGGAAGAGGCGCGAAATACAATTGAGCAATTTGAGGAGCTTTTTAAACTAAGGAATAATTATTCTACCTGTATCAAACTGTAGGTATACTTGAATAGTATACCTACAGTTACAAAACATTCCTTTTAATTCATTCGTTATCAAAATTGCGGAGCTGTGGCAGAGTGCTACAGCAAGGTTCCCGCGAGAGTTGCCAATCGGTGTGCAAACTAGCTCCCCGTAGAGTTTGATGTGCGAAAAAAATCAACATTTTTTTCAGTTAGAACATGTATAGTTTCCATTTGACGGTAATCAAAATAGAGAAAATGGAAATTTAAGAGAATGGCTCGCATTAAAAAAAAACAAAGCCTCACGCAAAATTTCTGTAAAACCTGCATCAAAAAAGTATTTTTTTTTTAACTTATTCAAAAAGAATTCTCGTCAACTAGAACGTAGCAATATTATCACTATTTCTACCAAGTTTCAACTCAATCGGCTTAATAGTTTCAAAGTGATCCTGCATGCTAATTTCGAAAATTTAGTTTTGAGAAAAGCGCGTTTAAAGTTTACATAGAATTTGAATAAAATTACACTAAGTACTTGTGGTAGATAGTTACTTATCAATCAATTATCAATGACAGTAAAAATTGTACTTGTTAATTGTGAATTTAAATACTTTTCGCCAACCTCTGCTTGTCCCGCTGCGCTCTCGCCTCTACCTGCAGCGCGCGCTCCGAATCTGCGCGGTGAGGCACAACGTTGACGGATCGTTTGAAGATTTTCGATTTTCATTTGGAAACTTTGGAAAAATATTTTACATTATAGTTCTATCGTTTAATAAAATCGATATTTTATCGTTGTATATCCCGCCTCAAATTAACAATTTCCAAACCGTGGAGTTACCGTGGAGCCAGCGTGTACTGCAGTACACGGTGGCTCCACGGTAGCGATACCGCGTAGGAACGATTACGCCGGTATCCCATACCCGTACATTACCTGTACTGTAGGGTACGGCGTACTCCACATTTGCGGTACGCTGACTAATGGTACGCTTGGTTAACTGGGTCGTAAGGGAGAAAACGTTATAGCGGGAATTTTATCGACCGAAGGCGTGATAGATCGCTTCAACTGTAGAGAACAAAAATACTGGGCCCCAGTTAACCAAGCGTACCATTAGTACAGCGTACCGCAAATGTGGAGTACGCCGTACCCGTACAGTACCGGTCATGTACGCATACGGGATACCATCGTATGCCGTAGCTCGACAGCACCGCCTCTTAAGGCGCAGTCCACTTAACGCCCGCAACGCCTACGACCGCGACCGTAAGATTTTCCGGTCCACTAATTGGCACACGCTCACGGGCGCCACGGGAAAAAATACAAGTGCACCGCATTTGGGCGACGCGGGCGACTGGAGCGGAAGTGGCCAGCCGTGACAGTTGCAACATGGCTGCCGGACCATTATAGCGACCGAAAGTTTTTGAACGAAGGTCTCCCCTCCCGGCCATTTATTTGTATTGCGCATGCGCGACCGCAGGCGCGCGTGCCGACCCACGATGAACGGTGGGTCATCGTGAGCTCGCCGTGGTCGCGCATATCAACGCAGCCATTGCGACCAGAGAGCAACCGCGGTCGTTAAGTGAACCGCGGTTGCGAGCGCAGTGAGCGTTGCGGGCACCGTACTGCGGTACATTTGCTGGAGGTTCACCATACTGCAATACATTTGCAGTACGCTGTACCGGAACCGTGGACGTACGCCGTACTGCAGTACATTTACGGTATGTCGTACCGGTACCGTGGAGGTACGCCTACTGCAGTACATTTCCGGTATGCTGTACCGGTACCGTGGAGGTACACCATCCTGCAAATGTACTGATAGAAAAAATAAATTTCCGTCTATTCTCTCGAGACGTGGTCAGTCGCGCGTGGTATATACATGTTATACGAGGCGTGCTTTTCGACAATAAACGGATTCTCTAAGTTCGGTTGAGAACACGTGTCGCTTGGACCACTTTATCAAAAAATGTTAAATACTAATTGTTAGCGGCGTTAAGGGGAACGTTCGAAAAGCCCGCCCTCCAAAGAGCAATGATCAGTGGCGCAGATGCTGGTGTCCAGTCGGCACCAGCCTGGCGTACGCGTGCGCGCGGCGCCCCCGCGTGCGAAGCCGTTTGGCGAAAACGGGAGTCGGAGTGCAGATGTCATGGAGGCTAGAGTGGGAGGAGTCCGATCTGTGCATTTCAATGTGGCTACAAAAATGTGGTCAAACAGGGATGGCGCCACTATCTCTAAGACCTCGAGAAGTAAGCTGAGTATCGATATCGTGTAACAGAGATGGAAGAGGATCGAATACGCATCCTAGTCTCCATGGCAAAGACGGTAGAACCTCGCTTATCCGAGATAATGTGGGGGGAGGGTACCTCGGATACGTGAAATCTCGGATAATACGTAAAACAGTAGCAATATAGGACTAATATTCGAGATTCTGCGTATTATCCGAGGATACACCTCGGATAATGCGGAGGACTCGGGTGAGTTAGGTGACTCGGATAATGCGGAACGTCGATTAATCGAAGGTTGGATAAACGAGGTTCTATTGTACGAGCAAATACGATAATATACACACAATATTCGAACAATTTGAGAATTGTCAAAATCGACTTTTCGAGACACACCAGCCTTGATGTTGACAAGAGGACACACATATGTTATCTTTAACACATTGCAGCATGTTTTTATAGTGAAAACATTGAAGCAAACAATATCGCTTCGGCTTTATATTGTTATTACGGTGTTTTTCTGAAATCGAAAAATAACTACTGGACAATTTTTTTAATTTCTTGCCTCAATGAGTAATTGCAATTTCTTTCGTGTGATTTTCTTTTTATTTTCATTCAAATATGTTATCGACAGAATAATCGCGTTACCGATTCGCTGATTGCGAGTTTTGATACTAACAGATCGCACAGCATTGCTGTTTGACTACGAATAATTTACCATCATATTGACCTAAGTAAAAAGTGTATTCAAGAATAAAAAAAATTATTATTAAAGACGTTTCTCACCGTTCGTTGTACAAGAAAACAATACAGGACAATTTTTTAAATTCCTTACGGAACTGAGTCATTGCAATTTCTTCTGTACGATTATCTTTTAATTTCAATTTAACCCTAAACTCATGACGGGGGTCCGGTCGCAACCTATTCTTTATGCAAAAATGAGGTTTTCGCCGATTTTTCAGTCTTTAAATGGATTGTTCACTATTAGAATGTTAATTAAATCAGATAGCTCACATGCTATTTACTATCTTACGAAAATACGAAGAAATCGAGGTATAATAAAGTCCATTTATCGCCGTAGGACCGGTTTAATGACAAAGAAAAGCACGGGGTGCATATACACCCCAGTCATGCATTTGACGGTAAAAAAAATTTCATGAGTTGTTGGGTTAAATATCGTTATCGTAAGAATTATCGTGTTACCGTTCGTTAGTTTTTATATAAACAGATCGCAAAGCATTGTTCTTTGACAACAGGGATTAATTTACCGTCGTATTTACCTAAGATAATAAAAATTGATTCAAGAAAAAAAGCATCAGTATTATTTAAGATATTTTCTACCGTTCATTGTACAATTTAACACTGTTATAATACAAATATTTTTCTGTCACTACGTATTGCATTATTATTATTTCCGACCTTTTTCACTGTTAATTATGCAACTAATGCATATTGTTCATTG